>JAVSCE010007265.1:0-94837 GCA_032199065.1 Smutsia gigantea
AAACAGACAACCAGACAGTTATATGATCAGTTTATTTTCAGTGAAGATGCCAAAGGAATTCAGTGGAGAAGGGAAAACCTTCATTTTAAAACAGTGATAATTAACTGTATAACCATTGAGAAAAGAACTGACACTTGATCCCCTTGCCCATACTATACACAAGAATGAACTCAGTGTGGATCATAGACCTAAATGTGAAGACTAAAGATACAAAACTTCTAGAAGATATAAGAATAATTGCACAATCTTAGGGGAGCAGTAAGCAAATATTTCTTAAAACAGAAAATGTATGAACCTTTGGCCAATATCTTTAGAAAAACTGATAAGTTATCAGTTTTACTTGAACAAAACTTCAGTTTCCGTATTAATAATGCTGCAGTGAACATGGGAGTGCTGATGTCTCTGACAGAGTGATTTCCATTGGATATGTGCCCAGAAGCGGAATTGCTGAATCATATGGTAGCTCTAGTTTGAATTTTTTGAGGGACTTTCATACTGTTTTCCATAGTGGCTACACCAATTTACATTCCCACCAACAGTGCAGTGCTCAAGGGTTCATTTTTCTCCACATCCTCACCAGCATGTTATCTCCTGTCATTTTGATGATAGACATTTTAACAGGGGTGAGGAGATACCTCACTGTGGTTTAAAATTTGCAATTCTCTAATGACTAGTGAAGTGGAGCACCTTTTCATGTACCACTTGGCCACTTGAATACCTTCTTTGGAAAAATGTCTGAAAGACTTAATATTGTTAAGACGTCAATATTACCCCAAATGATCTACAGATTCAATGCAATCACTATCAAAACCTCAATGGTGTTTATTGCAGAAACCCTAAAATTCACATGGAATCTCAAGGAACCCCAAATAGCCAAAACAGTCCTGAAAAGGAACAAAACTGGAGGACTCATAGTTGCTGATTTCAAAACTTACTAGAAAGGGATGATATTCATAACTGTGTATTACTGACTTTATGTAAGTACATACAGAGATACAAACCAATGAAATAGATGAAAGAGCCTATAAATAAACCCTTACACAGTGACGGCAATGGTGTGTGTCGGGGGGGACTTGAATGAATATAATAACCACAATGTTGGTCATGTGAAACCTTTATAAGATTGTATATCAGTGATACCATAATAAAAAAGAATAAACCCTTACATGTATGGACATATGGTTATCAATATGGGGCCAAGACCATTCAAAGGGGAAATGACAATCTTTCCAGTAATGGTGGGAAAACTGCAAAAGAGTGAATTTGGACCATAACTTTAGCCCGTACAAATTTATTTCAAATATATCAAACACCTAAATGTAAGCACTAAAACTATAAAACTCTTAGAAAAAGCATAAGGGTTGGGGGGAGATGGTGGCATGAGAAGAGAGGCAGAAAACTCCTCCCAAAGCCACATATAACATGAAAATACAGCAAATATCTGAAGACTGCAACAGACTGCCTACATCTGGGGAAAACCTCACAGAAAAGGGTAAAGTAGCAAAGCCACCATACAGCATGACTGAAGCCCTCCTGACACCCCAGCTAGGAGACAGGAAAAAGAGAAATGGGAGTAGGGAGGGAGTAGAAACCCAGGACTGCTAAACACTTACCCCTGGAGATCTACTCTGGGAGCATGTGAACCCACATTAGGTGGTGCTCTGGAGATTAGGGGGGTTGGAAAGCAGACAGGCAGAATACTTGGAGAGACTGAGATTCCAGTTACTTGTGGAGAACAGGTACCCACAACTAGCCACTCCAGGACAAAAGAAAGGCAGGTGCTTTGAAAGACTTCCCAACAGTGAAAAGGGTGCTAAAGGGGCAAGGATTACACAGAGCTTGCTGCTCAGGAGAAAGGGGAGGTGGACAAAATCATCCCGGAACACTCAACCCAGCAGGTTGATAACTTTCAGGAGCTTCAGATACTCCATCTGCCTACTGACAATGCAGCCCCAAGGCCCTCCACTACTATCAGCAGCCTGCTACTACTATACCCAGCCGGCACCAGTCCACTCATATACTGCCACCGCCATTGTGCCAGGCCAGCCGGCGGCAGCTACAGGGGTGTAGCATAGAGGCTCCTCCTTGCATGCTCAGCCCACAGGCCCTGGCAGTGGAGGCAGGAACTACAGCGGGGAAGCAGGAAAGAGCTCTTTCCTCCCAGCAGGTACCAGTGGCACATACCTGAAACCCCCGCCATTGCTCCAGATGCTGGGCAGCTCCAAGAAGAGAAGCTACTGGGCACTAGAGGGGGTGCTGCCTACACAGTTATTATTCCATAGTAATCATTAGAAATATGAAACAGCAAAAGAATTTTGTACAAAAAAGAATCCCTGAAACACCAGAAAGAGGGCTAAGTGAAACTGAAATCACCAATGCTCTGGATAAAGATTTCAAAAAAAAATCATAAATGAGCTAATGGAAATACAGGAAATATTCAAGATTTCAGGGAGGACTTCAAGAAAGATAGAAATTGAAAAATACAGCATCTGAAATGAAACATAGAATGGAGGGATTTAAAAGCAGATTAGATGATATAGAGATGGTAAATGAAATGGAAATTAGAGAACAGGAAAACAAAGAAGCTGAGGCACAGAGAAAAAAAAGGATCTCCAGGAATGAAAGAATAATAAGAGAAATATGCGACAATCCAAATGGAACAATATTTGCATTATACAGGGACCAGAAGAAGAAGAGAGAAAAAGATACAAAGTCTCTTTGAGGAAATAATTGCTGAAAACTTCCCCAATCTGGGGAAGGAAATAGTCTCTCAGGTCATGGAAGTGCACAGTTCTCCCAACACAAGAGATACAAGGAAGACAACACCAAGACATAATAAGTAAAATGGCAAAGATCAAGGACAAGGAGAGAGAATGAACAGCAGCAAGAGAGAGAAAAAAGTTACTCTAAAGGAATTCCCATCAGGACATCATCAGACTTCTCAGCAGAAACCTGGCAGGCCAGAAGGGAGTGGCATGATATATTTAATGGAATGAAACATAAGGACCTCCAACCAAACATACACTACCTGACAAGATTATCATTTAAATTTGAGGCAGGGATTAATCAATTTCCAGAAAAGCAAAAGTTGAGGGAATTTTGCTCCCACAAACCATCTCTAGATGGTTTTTAAAGGGACTGTTCTAGATGGAAGTGCTTCTAAGGCTAAATAGCTGCCACTAGAGAAAATAAAACCACAGTAAAGGAAGTAGACCAATTAATTATTATACAAAAGCAAAATTAAATCAACTACTCACAAAGTCAGTCAAGGGATACACAGAGTACAGAATATAACACATAACATGTAAAGAGTGGAGGAGGAAGAAAAAGAAGGGAGAAAAAAAGAACCTTTAGATTGTTTCTGAAATACCATATTAAGTGAGTTAAGTTAGACTGTTAGATAGTAAAAAAGCTGCCGTTGAATATTTGTTAATCATGAAACTAAAGCCTGCAAAGGCAATACATACATATCCATCAATAATCACCCTAAATGAAAATGGACTAAATGCACCAATCAAAACACATAGAGTCACGGAATGGGAAAAAAAATCAAGACCTGTCTATATGCTGCCTACAAGACTCACCTCAGTCCCAAAGACATATACAGACTAAAAGTGAAAGAATGAGAAAAGATATTTCATGCAAATAATAGGGAGAAAAAAGCAGAAATTGCAGTACTTGTATCAGACAAAACAGATTTCAAAACAAAGAAAGTAGCAAGAGACAAAAGGACATTACATAATGATAAAGGGGTCAGTCCAACAAGAGGATATAATCATTATAAATATCTATGCACCCAATAGAGGAGAACCTAAAAATGCATAAAGAATACTAACAGAATTAAAGGGGGAAGTAGAATGCAATGCATTCATTTTAGGAGACTTCAACACACCACTCACTCCAAAGGACAGATCAGCTAGACACAAAATAAGTAAGGACAAAAAGGCACTGAACAACACCCTAGAACAGATGGACCTAACAGACATCTACAGAACACTCCACCCAAAATCAGCAGGATACACATTCTTTGCAAGTGCACCTGGAACATTTTCCAGAATAGATCACATGCTAGGCCACAAAAAGAGCCTCAGTAAATTCACAAGGATTGAAATTGTACCAACTAACTTCTCAGACCATAAAGGTATGAAACTAGAAATAAATTATGCAAAGAAAACAAAGAACCCCACAAACACATGGAAGCCTAACAATATGCTCCTAAACAATCAATGGATCAATGACCAAATAAAAACAGAGATCAAGAAATATGTGGAAACAAATGAAAACAACAGCTCAACAACCCAACATCTGTGGGGCACAGCAAAGGCAGTTCTAAGAGGAAAGTATATAGCAATACAGGCTTACCTCAAGAAAGAAGAACAATCCCAAATAAATAGTCTAAACTCACAACTAGTGAAACAAGAAAAAGAACTAATGAGGCCCAAAGTTAGTAGAAGGAGGGACATAATTAAGATCAGAGCAGAAATTAATAAAATGGAGAAGAATAAAACAATAGAAAGAATTAATGAAACCAGAAGCTGGTTCATTGAGAAAATAAACAAGAGATAACCCCCTAGCAAGAATTATCAAGAAAAAAAGAGAGTGTACACACATAAACATATCAGAAATGAGAAAGGAAAAATCACTATGGACACCACAGAAATACAAAGAATTATTAGAGAATACTATGAAAAATTATATGCTAATAAATTGTATAATCTAGAAGAAATGGACAACTTTATAGAAAGATATGACCTTCCAAGGCTGACCCAGGAGGAAACAGAAAATCTGAACAGACCAATTACCAGCAATGAAATTGAATCAATAATCAAAAAACTATGTAAGAACAAAATCCCTGGACCAGATGACTTCACTGCTGAATTTTATCAAACATTTAGAGAAGACCTACACCCATCCTCCTTAAAGATTTTCAAAACGTAGAAGAGGAGAAAATACTTCCAAACTCATTCTATGAGGCCAGCATCACTCTAATACCAAAACCAGGCAAAGACACCACAAAAAGAAAATTACAGACCAATATCCCTGATGAACATAGATGCAAAAATTCTCAATAAAATATTACCAAACCATATCTAAAAACACACAAGAAAGATCATCCATCACAATCAAGTGGGATTTACTCCAGGGGTGCATACATGGTACAATATTTGAAAATCTATCAATATCATACAGCACACAACAAAAAGAAAGACAAAAACCACATGATCATTTCAATAGACACTGAAAAAGCATTTGACACAATTCAGCATTGATTCATGATAAAAACTCTCAACAAAATGGATATAGAGGGCAAGTACCTCAACATAATAAAGGCCATGCATGACAAACCCACAACCAACAACACATTTAACAGCAAAAATGTGAAAGCTTTTCCTCTAAGATTAGAAACAAGACAGGGATGCCCACTCTCCCCACTTTTATTCAACATAGGACTGGAGTTCTTTGCAGACAACACGAAGAAATAAAAGGCATCCAGATTGTTAAGGAAGAAGTTAATCTGTCACTGTTTGCAGATGACATGATATTGTACATAAAAAACCCTAAGGAATCCACGCTGAAACTACTAGAACTAATATCTGAATTCAGCAAAATTGCAAGATACAAAATTAATACACAGAAATATGTTGCATTCTTATACACTAACAATGAGCAGGCAGAAAGAGAAATCATGAAGGCAATTCCATTCACAATTATGTCAAATATAATAAAACACTTAGGAATAAACCTAACCAAGGAGGTGAAAGAACTATACCCTGAAAACTATAAGACACTCATAAGAGAAATTAAAGAAGACACCAATAAATGGAAATATATCCTATGCTCTTGGATAGGAAGAATTAATATTGTCAAAATGGCCATCCTGCCTAAAGCAATCTACAGCTTCAGTACAATCTGTATCAAAATACTGATAGCATTCTTCAATGAACTAGAACAAATAGTTCTAAAATTCATATGGAATGACAGAAGACCCCAAATAGCCAAAGCAATCAAGAGAAGGAAGAATAAAGCTGGAGGGATTATGCTTCCCAACTTAAAGCTCTACTATATAGCCACAGTAATAAAAACCATTGTTACTGGCACATAACAGACCCACAAATCAATGGAACAGAATAGATAACCCAGATATAAAACCACAGATATTTGGCCAATTAGTGTGTGATAAAGGAGCCATGGATATACAATGGGGAAATGACAGCCTCTTCAACAACTGGTGTTG
Source organism: Smutsia gigantea (assembly GCA_032199065.1). Lineage (NCBI taxonomy): Eukaryota > Metazoa > Chordata > Mammalia > Pholidota > Manidae > Smutsia > Smutsia gigantea. The sequence continues at coordinate 6,236 of JAVSCE010007265.1, forward strand.
GCAAAACTGGACAGCTACATGTAAGAGAATGAAACTGGATTATTATCTAACTCCATACACAAAAGGAAACTCGAAAGAGATCAAAGACCTGAATGTAAGTCATGAAACCATAAAACTCTTAGAAGAAAACATAGGCAAAAATCTCTTGAATATAAACATAAGCAACATTTTCCTGAACACATCTCCTCAGGCAAGGGAATCAAAAGCAAAAATGAACAAATGGGGCTACAACAAACTAAAAAGCTTCTGTAAAGCAAAAGAAATGTTCAGTAGAACAAAAAAGCATCCTACACTAGAGAATATATTCATAAATGACATATCCAATAAGAGGTAAACACCCAAAATATACAAAGAGCTCACATGCCTCAACACCCAAAAACCAAATAACCTGATTAAAAAATGAGCAGAGGATCTCAATAGATACTTCTCCAAAGAAGAATTCAGATGGCCAACATGCACATGAAAAGATGCTCCACATTGCTAATTATCAGAGAAATGCAAATTAAAACCACAATGAGATATCACCTCACACCACTTAGGATGGCCAACATTGAAAAGATAAGGAACAGCAAATGCTGGCAAAGGTAAGGAAGAAGCGGAACCCTCCTACAGTGCTGGTGGAAATGTAAATTAGTTCAACTATTGTGGAAAGCAAATGCAGGTTCCTCACTAAAAATAGAAATACCATTTGACCCAGGAATTCCACTCCTAGGAATTTATCCAAAGAAAACAAGACACCAGATTCAAAAGACATATGCACCCCTATGTTTACTGCAGCACTATTTACAATAGCCAAATGGAAGGAATCTAGGTGTCCATCACTAGATGAATGGATAAAGAAGATATCATACATATACACAGTGGAATATTATTCAGCCTTAAGAAGAAAACAAATCCTACCATTTGCAAGAACATGGATGGAGCTAGAGGGTATTGTGCTCAGTGAAATAAACCAAATGGAGAAATACAAGTACCAAATGATTTCAATCATATGTGGATTATAACAACAAAGCAAAACTGTAGGAACAAAATAGCAGCAGACTCACAGATTCCAGGAAGGGACTAGTAGTTACCAGAGGGAAGTGTGGAGGGAGCGAGAAGGGGATTAAGTGGCATTATGATTAGCACACCAAATGTAGGAGGCTCCTGGGGAAGGCATGTAGTGACTCTATATAGCATGGAGAAGACAAGTAGCAACTATAGCATGTTAGTATGCTGATGAACAGTGACTACAATGGGGTGTATATGTGGGGACTTGATAATATGGGTGTATGTTGTAACCACAATGTTGCTCATGTGAAACCTTCATAAGATTGTCTATCAGTGTGTGGGATTCACTTATAATTCAAGTATAAAAATCAAATGAATAATCATAGTTGATTTAACTGATTATAGAAACCGAATCAGTTTCTGTGATATGACTGCCTTTACATTGTTCACCTTGTGAGAACTTGTTCACTGTGTCCCTTGCATTGTTCCCGTGTGGGAGCTCGCTCACTGTACTGGGACTTGTACGTTATGCTCCAGAAAGTTGGTAAGTGATCAAGGACAGAACAAAGAAGACCAAAACAGTTTCTAGGACCTAATTGCCCTTGCTATTGTTTCAATACCATGTAAGATGTCGCACCCCAGGAGACTGGAGACTGCCGAGGATTAAGATTAGACTTAGTTAATGGTTGTCAATATTAAGTCCCCCACTCAGAATTCTATTGTTGTTAACTTGTATTTGGTCAATAAATATGAAGGGTGCCCTCTCAGCACCACTCTTGAGCTGTTACGCCTTGAGTCCCCTGACTGGTCCTTCCAGGTCTTCGATATCTCATCGTGTCGCCTCCTCAATCTGCGGGTCATAGGCAGGGAGGGGGCCGACAAGTGGCGCCCAAACAGGACACTTGAAAGTCAGAGTGGGGAAACTCTGAAGATCGTTGATCTGGTAAGACTCCCAGGAAAGCGAGCATAGGGACAGGATCGAGATGCCAGGGACACTATAATGGGCCAGAACGAATCTAAAGTTGCTAAGATGGAGGATTATTTAAAATAACTCTGTGCCCTCCTAAAAACAGCAGGAGTGAAAACTTCTAAAAGAGACTTTGCTCAACTCCATAAATATATTAAAAAACATTGTGATTGGTTGCCTCCACATGGAACTCTTAAACAGGCTGGTTGGAATAACATGTTAAGAGATTTTAAGAAGGTGCACAGACAAGGCAGCATCATTCCTGTGCCTGTCTGGTCTTTATGTAATTTGATCACTCTCGCTCTGCAGCCTTTGCTAATGGCCTCACTCTCTGATACTAAATCGGATACACAGGAGCGAGAGCTAGAAGTGCCAGACCATGTGGTGGAGTCATATAAACAATCCACCTCACCACATCCCTCTGACTCCTCTTCCTCCTCCTCGTCCTCCTCTTTGGACACTGAGGGTGAGACCCCTGCTCAGCCCTCTTGTTCTGGAAAAGCTTCTGTTTCTGCTCCAAGTGCATCTGCCTTTGCAGCAGGAATACGTAAAGCCCAAAGGGAAGGTGATCTAGATGCCTATTTAATGCCTTTAGTGGCACCTGTCACTTTAACTCCTTTTGGACCTAATGAAAATCCTGAATTCCCACAAGGGGGAGTTAGAGCGCTTTATGCGCCCATTCCTTATAAAACATTAAAAGATTTCAAACAAGCCATCTCTACTTATGGCACTAACCATATGTAGTGGGTCTTTCGAGGGGCTTGGCAGAACAAGAAAGGATGATTCCTCATGACTGGGATTTGTTGGCTTGTACTTCTTTAGACTCTTCTGAATTTTTACAATTTACAACATGGTGGGGTGACGCAGCAAAAGCACAAGCTTTGAGAAATCAGCATGCCAATCCTCCTATCCTTATCACTGCTGACCAACTAACAGGACAAGGAGATTGGTTACGATTAGACAGACAGGCTGGTTATGATGACACAGCAGTAACACAAGTTTGTCTGTGTTGTCTGAAAGCCTGGGAAAAGATACAAGAGGCTGGAAAGCCCACCCTACCGTTCAGTAAACTTAAACAAGGATGTACTGAGCCACATGTTGACTTTGTGGTAAGATTGCAAGATAATTTGAGAAGGACAGTAGCACATCCAGATTTAAGGGACATGTTGCAGATGCTAGCTTATGATAATGCCAATACAGAGTGTCAAAGAGTTCTTAGACCTCTGAAAGCTGCAGGAGCTGGAATGGAAGACTATCAAGGCCTGTGCAGATGTAGGTTCTCCTCCATATCAAGCTGATTTACTAGCAACTGTTATGAGAGGGAAGTCGAGAGGAAATATTAAAAATCTAAAATGTTTTGGTTGTGGCAGACAAGGGCATATGGAAAAAGACTGCAAAGCACAAAAGAGAGCAAAAGAGTCAAATTTTAAAACTAAACCGCCATCTGTTTGCCCAAAATGTAAAAAAGGGAGACATTGGTCTAATGAATGTCATTCAAAATTTGATAACGAAGGTAATCCTATTACTGAGTCTCAGCCTTTAAACCTCCAACCGGGCGGGCCTCTGAGGCCCTAGGAAATAACACAGAGGCATCATCCCCAGTCAGAAGAACAGGGCATGATTTACAAGCAGCAGCTAAAGGAAGTGCTGCTGTGGATCCTGCCTCTTCTCAATCTGTATATTTACAACCATCACAAGGAGTCCAGTTACTTGACATAGGAATTTTTGGTCCCTTAGTAGCTAATTCTGTAGGGTTACTTTTAGGCCGTAGCAGTTGGACACTAAAAGGATTGGTGGTGAGACCTGGAGTCATTGATCAAGGTTATATGGGTGAGATTAAAATAATGGCATCATCTGACACAGAATTATATGTACCTCAGGGAGAAAGGATTGCCCAATTACTTTTACTTCCTTATCTCCCACCTTCAACACCTTATGAAAGGGGACAAGGTGGATTTGGAAGTACAAATAAACATATATGGCTTAATGCAAAAATCACATCTGTAGACCTCAATGTAAAATCAGTATTCAAGGCAAGTCTTTTACAGGATTGTCAGACACAGGAGCTGATGTGTCTGTAATTGCTCTTAGACATTGGCTGAAAAACTGGCCCAAACAAGAAAAACATATTCAGGTTTCAGGCATTGGTACAGCTACTCAAATATGGCAAAGTTCAGCTACATTACATTGCTTAGGCACCGAAAAACAATTGGCTTTATTAAAACCTTTAATTGTTAATGTAGCAATTAATCTCTGGGGACGAGATTTAATGCAACAATGGCATACTACACTGTCTTTTGACAAACCTCCATCGGTTCAATTTTTTCTTAGGGGTCATTGATACACGGCTGCCAGCTCCTATACCATTACAGTGGACCACTCAGATGCCTGTTTGGGTGGATCAATGGCCCCTCAATAAAGAAAAGCTGACAGTCCTACACACATTAGTTCAGGAACAACTTCAGTTAGATAGATTAGAATTTTCCACAAGCCCATGGAATTCCCCTGTATTTGTCATAAAGAAGAAGTCAGGAAATTGGAGACTCTTGCATGATTTAAGACAAATGAATGCAGTTCTTAAACCTACGGGACCTTTGCAACAAGGTCTCCCTTCTCTGGCTATGATTCCAAAAGACTGGATATGGTTATCATTGATCTTAAAGATTGCTTTTTTACAATTACTCTAGCCATAACAGACAGAGGAAAGTTTGCTTTTACTGTCCCTTCCTTAAATCTGCAGGCTCCTTCAGAGAAATTCCAGTGGAAAGTACTTCCTCAAGGAATGTTAAACAGCCCTACAATTTGTCAAAATTATGTGCATAGAGCTCTTCAGCCTACATGTGAGAAATGGCCTTCAGCTTATATCGTTCATTATATGGATGATATTCTTATAGCTCTACCTAAACATCTATCTCTTATTGCCATTCTCAACGAGATTGAAACTGAATTAAAACAATGGGGCTTACAAATAGCTCCTGATAAAATACAAATACAATACCAATGAATTATTTAGGGAATAAAATTCAAGAAAATTCAATAATTCCTCAGGAAATTCAAATAAAGGGAGATCATCTTAAAACTTTAAATGAGTTTCAAAAGCTTTTAGGAGATATTAATTGGATTTGACCATTTCTAGTTATTCCTACTTATGAATTACAAAACCTTTTGACATTTTAAAAGCACTCCCAGATCTTAATAGTCCAAGAAATTTAACCTCAAAAGCTGAGGAAGAACTCAGATGGATAGAACAACATATTCAAAAGGCTAAATTATCAAAAGTAGATTTACATAAACCCTTGCTTTTATTAATTTACTTCACTCCCCATTCTCCCACAGGATTGCTCTGTCAATGTGACAGTTGGTTAGAATGGATATTTTTACAGTATCAAACTAAAGCCTCATTGCAACCTTACATTGACAAAGTAGCCTCCATTATCCTCAAAGGATGACAGAGACTAAGACAGATGACTGGCCAAGATCCTCACTCCATTATTCGTCCATTATCAGAACAAAATATTACACAAGTTCCTCAAGAAAATACTCATTGGCAAATTGCACTCTCTGATTATTTAGGAAATATTGATTGTCATTACCCTAAGAATAAGTTGTTTTCCTTTTTTCAGCATCATCAGTGGATTCTTCCTCAAAAGACTTCCTCCAATCCACTAATACATGCTATCACTTGTTTTACAGATGGTACAAAATCTTTTAAAGCAGCCTATACAACTTGTTCTGGTTTATCAAAAATTTTTCATACGTCTTTCACTTCTGCACAACAAAATGAGTTATATGCCGTATTGAAAGCTCTACAAGATTTTCCAAGTCCTCTCAATATTGTTACTGACTCTGCTTATGCTGCCTTCTCTGTTCCTCTTTTAGAAACTGCTACATTAGGAACTACACACTCCCCCATTAACACTTTATTTTCTCAGTTACAGGTGTGCATCTGTCAGCATCTGCATCCCTTCTTTATCACTCACATAAGATCACATTCTAATTTACCATATCATGACCTGACTCATGCTCCTTCTTTTACTTTACAAAAGCATTTTTCTCTTTCAGCCTCTGAAGCTCAACATATCCTGAATTCTTGTCTGACCTGTTCTCAAATTAATTCTCCTCATTTACAGGCTGGAATTGTTCCCAGGGGAACACGTCCTAACACCTTATGGCAAATGGACATTACCATTGTTCCTGAATTTGGAACTCTTAAACATGTTCATGTTTCCATAGATACGTATTCTTCTGCTTCATGGGTCACTGCTTTAACAGGAGAACGATCTCATCATGTCATTACTCATCTTGTACAAGCCTTTGCAGTACTGGGCATTCCTGCTACCATAAAAACTGACAATGCTCCAGTTTATCTTTCCTCTACACTGAAGAAGGTAGGTGGTAGAATTTTGGTGCAGTGAATATCTGAAATAATTTGGCAGAGGACTGTAAAGTTGACTATGGGAACAATTATGCAAGTCAAAGGTCCTCAAAGTACAGACAGCATGTAGAATCTTGTTTTTAGTCTGTGTACTAGTGATAAGCATGCTTTCATGTTTTTCAATGTTTGCAGAACCATAAAAATATTTCATGATGTCTAGTAATAGTATGTAATTCCAACATCCTTATCTAGTGAAATACAACCACACTCATTTGCTTGGGTACTGTTTGTTGCTGATTGTGTTATTAAAGGAAATTCCAGTAGTTGTCAGAGAAACTTAAGGCCTGAAAGTATAAAATACTTGTTATCTGATCATTTATGGAAAAGGCTTGGTCACACATGATGTAAGCTCCAAGAAGCAGAACACTGTCTAATCTTCACACTGATATATTCTAACTGTACAAAGGCAGAACAGTTATGTGGAATTACTGAATTATTTCCATGGATTACTGAGGTTGACCATTACTTGCAATTTTTAAGTTTATGTTATATTCTTAGTTTATGGTAGCTTAATATAAAGTTTAGTGCTTAGTCTAATAGATCTCAGCTACATGGTAGAAAGCTGGTTTCAGACAGGAAGAGGAGATTCACCAGGGAAAACTGACCCAGGTGAGGGGGGGCCACATATGAGGCTGATGGAGTGGTGGCCTGTGAACTCAACCACAGAGGGGACACCAAAGTCTGCTGACAAGGACAGACTCATGTCACCCCTCCTTGAACCACCAAGAACAATGCCATCTGCCAGCTCTGGGCTTAGAAAGACAGCCAGCAGGGAGGGGTGAGTTAGTGCAGAGACTTAATGTCCACCATAGGCAGGGCACAGGTCTGGACCTGGAGCCCAGCCTTCCATGCAGGGGAACCAGTATGCTCACTCCATGGCCACAGCCCTGAAGGCTGGAGAGTCAGTCAGTGGGTGCACCCAGGACTAGGGTCCATCACTGCCACCACTGAGACACATGGATTGCTTCCCAGGCCCACCTGAGGCTGGGGACTGTTCTAAGTCCTCTCTGGTACCCTAGACAGGCTAATGCTATCCTGGAAGACACTGAGAGGGTGGCCTGCCAGTTCCAGCATGCACATATGCACAGCATTTTCTAAGTCCTCCAGGAGCTCTGGAACCTGTCATAGTTTACCTGCATCACACCTCCTATTGGGCAGAGAACATGAAAAATGGCATCCTCCATCATTCTGGGTCCCAGGATGTGAGAACCATGATGTTGCCTGTCTTTGAGGAGTACAAAAGAGCCTATAAAAGAAATGTCAACCAGGCTGTTGGGGCTGAGATAGTGTTGGATGCTTAATGTCTGTCACAAGCATGGCTTTTGCATGCCTAAGGGGAGGGTACAGGTCTGCAGGCCTATCTTCCTTGCAAGGAGCCCCACCTCTTGGCCAGCTGGAGCCCTGAAGCCAGCTGCTGCTGGTTCCCAGAGCCCTGGGCTCCTGTGCCCTCACCATGTAGGCATCTCCTCTCCAGGTGTGCATGTGAGACACCTAATCACTCCGGAACCCTACCAGGCTGTGTTCTTCCATCTGCTCATCTCTGCCTGCAAGGAATACATGGTGCAAACTTAGGGCTCCAACTCCTAAGTGCCAAGGACACACCTGCCTTCTTTCAGGGGTATCATAACCCTAATTCCCCATCCCCTTAGGTTCATTTTCATCATCATGATTATTACTATTTATGTCATTAGGAACAACATTGTTACTGAGTATCATTTGTATTATTGTTGACATTTTAGATAATTTTTGTGGCTGTTTTATAACACTGAATAGAGTTTCTCCAGTCAAAAATGGGGTCCAATTTATCACATATGATTATGGATGGCTCTCCTAAAGATACACAGAGCCACTCCCAGACTCCCACTGTGCTGTCTGTTGCTACTTGGCCAAACAGCATCTTGAAATACCCACCATAAGCAGGGAGCTGCCAGTCCTGGCAGGAGAGCCTCAGGAGGGTGCTCCTGACCTGCCTGATTACGGGGATCTGAAAGTCTTCATGGGGCCAGCCACCACTCGTGCTGGCCTGGAAGACCTGGTAGATCACTGCACTGCCACAGCCACCACTAAGGGACCTAAGTGAGCTCAGGCCCACAAGCCACTGCTGCCTGTCTGTAAAAGCTGAAGAAGGCACAGCAACCCTCCCAAACCTCAGAAGAATTTTCTAGGGCACCTTATGGATGTGGGCATCTAGGACCCTTGCTGGAAGTGGACACACAGACTGCTTCTAGGTCCCCTTGGGTACCTAAGAAAGGCTGGTGTCATACTGGCAGTTATGGAGAGGGACAGCCACCTGCCTGAGCCACTACAGAACATTCTAAATCATCCAGAGAGGCTGGAAATTTCATCTTGATGACCCATGTTGTTCTTTGCTGGCCAGAGAACAATAAGAATGACACCATCCGACAAGCCAGGACTTGAATACAGGTAAAGAGATGTCTGGACCTTGAGGGACCTGTATAGATTAAGGTGCAGAAGTGCAAGCAGATGATGAGAGGTGAGATAATGGGGTCCTCATGCCCATCCAGGTGGGAATTTAGTGTACCCAGCAGGTGGGTCTGGACCAGGGCACCTACCTTCCTTACAAGGGCCCTTCCCCATCACCCACCTGGCAGAATTCCTGAAATATGGGGGGTGTGGTGAGGCAAGTGAGACTAGGGCCAGAGCTTCTCTGTCTCTGCCATGGAGGCCTCTGCTCCCAGGCTTGGCACAGGTTTATCCCCAAGTTCAACCGTACCTTCCTCCCAGGTCCATTTTATTTTTTCTTGCTACCCATCTTTGCCTGCAGAGAACACATTTCATGATGAAAACCTAGGACATTTTGTACAACTTCCCTATGAGGCCTGGTCACGGTATCTGGTTGCTGACTTAGGAGTCTGTACTCTAATCTCACACTCCTCAGAACAATCTCAGAGTTTTCTGAGTTTGACAGGGAACTGGTGAACTACTGTTCCAGCTGTCTCCCCATTATGGCTCTCAATCATGGAGAATCAGGCCCTCCAAAATCCTCAGGCTGAGATGTGCCACATGGTGCTAGATCATCAGGGTTCCTGGTTGATCAGGGTCAGAAATGGAAGCCAGGCATAAAGGGCTGAGATGGTGCTGGGAGTTTAATGCACACCCTACGTGGGGCTTCTGCTCTCTGTGTGGGGCTCTGCTTCCTCTTTTCCTTGCAGGGATCACAGTCACCACAGCCAGCTCTAGAAAGCTGGTGAGTATTAAGCAATAGGAAGGCTTCTGATGGGAAGGCCCGTATATCTCCCCCTGTAGGATTCTCTTCTGGGTGTGGGCCAGCCAGTGCCCACACTCTCCCATGCTGTCCCCTAAGTTTATTGTCCTCCCTGCTGCTGCTCATATTTGCCTTCTAGATCATGTTTCATTATGCAATCCTGGACTCCGAATGCAACTCTATGAGACCCACTCCCTACCTTGTCACTCACAGAGGGAAGTCTACTCTCTTGTTCTATCATCTATATTCTTATGCTCTATCCCCTTATGTTTATCATTAGTAGTAGTATTAATATCTGATTGCCATCAGTATTATTGTTAGTAATCATTACATTTGATATTATGTTTATTACTATGAGTTATTTCTGTGGCTGTTGTTACACAACATTGTGTAGATTCGCTCTGTGCAGATAGATTATATGATTTACTGAAGGTTATTATGGATGTTTCCTCAAGAGGCATACATACATGTGTCTGTCAAGCCTACTGAATATTTTGTACGTCAACTCAGGAGCCAGGAACCACCACTGGTGCCACTTGAATCTCAAGTAGGTAATCTTAGGCCAAGCTGGATTCTGGATATATTATATGTTGACTCAGGGTACTTTTAAAAACTGATATTCGACTGGAAGACATAGAGTGACCAGTCATCCTGTAGAATCATCTAATTTTCTGAGTAGTCCAGGGAGGTCTGTGTCCCTGCTCACCCAGTAACCAAGTGGATCACTTCCTGCATCAGTCCTTGGATGAGAGAGTTGAATCAGGATGGCTGGAACTCCAGGATCTTGAGTGAACTGATGGCAAAAGGGAAGCCCGCTGGGGAGGGCTGACATAGAGCTGAGGCTCCACTTCCATCTTCTGTGGGGTGTTTGCGCATCAGAGGTGTATCTGGAGTTCTGTTTTCCTTTCCATGATTACCAACACATACACGAGAAATCGTGAAATTTGGTGGGTCCCCCGTGCCAGGCTGGCCCTGGGGCAGGTGTTCTCTCCTCCTCCTGCACAACTCTCTCCTTTGGGGCTGGACTGTGAGTCCTCAGTGAGCCCGCACCCTCCCACTGATTGAGTTTCCATTCCTGCCTTCTGCTCATTTTTGCCTTACAGAAAACCTTTCACTGTGGACACCTAGAGCTTCAAACCTGTGACACCCGGAACAGGTACTTTGTCATGCAGTTAGGGAAGTCGGTTAAAGCATCCCCATTCCTTAGCCTTGCTATTACAGTTGCCAGCCATGGTGGTACAATCCATATCCTTAGGATTGTGATACTTCTCAATATTGGTATTATTTATTATTACATTTATTATTATGGTTATGTTTGTGATTGTTATACTATATTGAATGAAATTTTTCTATAGTGTGGCCAGTTTACTGAAAAAGATTATGGAGGTTTCACAGCAAACATACATACCCATAGTGGTTCCTGGGCTCCTCCTACACCTCTCAGTACTTGTTGATCAGAAAACCTCCGGAAATATTCAAAGGCACCCATCGAGGGACTGGCAGGTGAACCATGGGGAGGGCACTCTTGGCTGCCCTGTAACACTAGAACGATATGCAAGTCCTCTGAAGGGACCAACAGATTCTTGTGCCGGTGCAGGACTCACAGAAGACATCCCAGTCCTGTCCGAGTCACTGTGCTATTTTCTACGTCACATCTGGGGCCCAGGGACCATGCTTGTATCTCCTGGAAGGGCCAAAGAGGGTGTCCCTGCTGGCACGAGCCTCCTTCAGACTTCTCAAGTCAACTCTGGAATGGTGGCTGCAAGCACAGGAGTGGGAAGAGCGCCCGTGCACGGCTGAGCCTGGGGACACGCTCCAGGCCCCATCTGTACCTGGCAAGGCCGGTTCTGTACTTGGGACATGGAGACAGTGACCTGCCTGCCCCAGTAATGACAGAGCTTTCTAAGCTCTCCCAGGAGCCTGTGAACTGTTTGTTCCCAACCATGTTCCTCCCTATTGTCCCTTGAGCACCTAGGATGACACCCCCAGTAGCCTGTGGTGTTATGTGCACACTGAGATGTGTGGACTCTCAGGGGCCTAGGAGGTACTTGAGGCAGAGGGCAGGTGGCTGGTGAGTGCTGAGCTGGGGGTGGATGTGGACCACAAGTGGGGCCTCTGCATGTGAGGTGTGGCTCTGGCTCTACCCTCTCCTGCACAGAGCCGGCATCAGTCAGCCTGCTGGCCAGACTTCTGCCATCTGGGGGCTGTCATGTGACAGGCCGGCCAGGCACCACTTCCTGTGCAACAGGGGACCCTCCACGTGCCCATCAGGCCTCCCCCTCATGGTTTGTCATGAGCCCCAAGTTCACCCATGCCCTCCTCCTGCTTGGTATCCTACTTCCTTCTGCCTGTTTTTTTCTTTACTGAACAAATTTCTTTGTGCAAACCTAGGATGCTGAGTCTAAAATATCACAGGAAGCCTGGTAAAACTACCTTGTCATCACTGTAGGCGAATCTGGCTGTGATGGCCCCTTTTCAGTTTATTGTTATCATTAGTTGTGTCCATATTACCAGCATGACGAGCATCACCAGCATCACGCTCAGGCGGCCTTGGTTTCATTACACACGTGATTGCGGATTCTTCCAGGGGCTGTTACACATTGAACAGATTTGCTCTGTCACATTGTCTGACTTGCAAGACATTATGGAGGCTTGACCAGCATTCATACAACATAGTCTTTCCTGTGACCCTGCCATAGTGCTTAGCACCCTTCCATGAGACCAGCCTGTGGAACAGCCCAAGCCCCTTTCCAGGGACAGGGAGCTGCCCCTCTTGGCGGCATTGCCCTGGAGATGCCCTTGGCCTGCCTGAGCCTCAAGGGAAGTTCCCATGCCCATCAAATTCCCACCAGCCCCTTGGGAAGGTCTGGGGAGTTCTGGATGAGTATTCTTCACCTGGCAAGCCAATGTTGCCATGTTTTCTAGTCTACTTGGGAGCCCAGGAACTGTTCATACCTTCCTAGAAATGTTGGACACAGTGTGACCATTCTTGGGACAGTTTTCTGTGTTTGAGCTTCCTCAGGAATTTTTGTCACATTGTAAGTCCAGGAACCACTGCTATTGCCAACCTAGGAGTAAGATGGGGTCCTCGTAGCCCGAGTCTCTGGCTGTGCCCCAAATGCCCCCGCTGTCTGGGGCAAGGTAGAGCTGGTGTGTAAGGTGGGAAGCAGGTGACTCACCTACACAAGCAACTGCTGCATTTTCCAAATTCTCCAGGAAGCCCGCAGATGCTTGGGCAGGACCACTCTGCCCCCTTGTGGTTGATTAACATGGGATGATGCTCTCCAGCAGCCACCAAAATAAGGAGCCAAAGTGTCTGGATCTCACCGGACAGGGCAGTGGATAGGACATGCAGCTGGGTGGGAGGGCTGCCAGGTGATCCGGATGTAAAGTATCTGGGGGATGGGGCTTCTGCCTGCTGAGTGTGCCTCTGAGTCCTGCTTCTGTGGCACAGAGTGCAGCCCCTGGGCCAGTGGCCAAATGCCTGAAGCCTGGTGGTGTTCTGGGGCAGGCAGGCTCCAGAACGGGATGGCTGCTCCTTGGCCACATAACTCTCCTCCTGTGGCTGATGCGGTTTACAGGACCATCCATGTCCTCAACATGACTGCAGTTATTATTTATCATTTTGTTATTGTTGTCAAACATTGTATTATCATTCAACAGTGCTGTCTTAATTACCAAAGGGGATGGCTGAGGGGCCCTCAAAATACGCCAAGCATAAGGCACTCTTGCTGAGCCTTCTGACGCCCTTTCCCACACGAGCACCTGAGAAATGTCTAAGTATGGCTCCTGATGTCCAGCCCCAAAATTGCTCTGAGAGGCTCAGATGGGTCTTGTTCCATTTGAGCCACTGGAATATATTGTAAGTCACCTTGACAGCTAGCCAGAGCTCCTGGCTACCTAGAGTCCATACAAAGGTTCCGGTAGACTACCGTAAACACCCCAAGACTTTACTAAAAGCCCCACAGGGCCCAGAAACTCCTGTTGCCATGGGTATGATTGAAGCTGAGGCCCTGGACCACGGAAGCCTGCACAGAGAGCTGTGTATGTAAGCCCCTGACCTGGGGAACTGCTCTTGCTGCTCCAAGTCACTACCTAGCAGCCCAGAGACCAACCCTGGACAGAGAAGCACAAACTCTGCAGCCCAGACTTGAAGTTGCCTCAGTAGGGCAGATGGTGGCAATGGAAGTGAGAACTTGAGGCTGTGAGGCCCTAGGCCTTAAGGGTCAGCACAGGTGGGGCTTTGGAGTGCTGGGGGCATTGCCAGAATCCTGGAGCTGGCTTTCTTTCAAGGAGGCACCCTTCTCTAAAAGACAAGCACATTTGAATGAACCAGAAACCAGTCTCTGATGTGGATTGTTTTCCAGAGGATTTTCATGCGTATTATTTTTGTCCAGGTTTCTGTTTGGGCATTTTGGAACAATGAATACATATAAATACTCCTTTAACTATGTTTAAAAAAAAAAGAATAATGAATATTGCCCCTAAAAACGATTTAGATTACACAGAATACCAACATAAACACCATTTCTAAAAAATTCTTTTTGCAACTAGCAAAACTTATAGTTAACAAATACCACTCTATAAACCAGACAAGGTATTCAGGCAAGACAGGTATTCTACATTACCTTTTACAGTTTCCACATATTCTTATCCTGTTTGACAGAAATCAGGAATTCAATAAAGTGGTTTCCTGTTGTCCTTAATTGCATCTGTTTCTAATGTATGCTGCAAAATACATCATTAATACTATATAAGAAAGTTTCCATGATTCATGAGATATAATGTCCTTACAAAGCTCTTTACCCAACTGTTGATCTTTCATAATATCTCAAATATGATAGGAAGCATTTCACAGATATCATCACTTGAAGAGACATCCTGTTAGTTTTTATATTTCTTTTATTCTAAATATATTGCAAACAGCTCAGCGAGGTTAACTATGTATCTTATGAAAAAATTGACACAGGGAAATGGGTATTATGTATTCATAGCAAAAAATAAACAACAAAATAACATTTATGAATGTGTATATAGCTAAAATATATATAGGAAATATATATACTTGGAAACAAAGTGAGAGAAATTAAATCCTTAAACTTCAGTGGAGTATTTAACATCAATATGCTCTGAAATCACTATATTTATAATACATTTACATGACTAACCATCTGGATAATTTAGTGTATCTAAAAGTATAAATGCAAATATAGCCATTATCCAAATTGTAAAGACTTTATTACCCTTTAGAATAACCATAACATCTATCAGATGCAATTGTGATGTAACAGAGAAACTCTCAGCTAATTGAAAAATACATTTATTAAATAGCATGGTAACATCAAAGTTCAACTAAACAGCAGTCATGTAGTCTCAGAACCCAAAAATAAGCAAAAGGACAAAGTAGTTTAGATAAAAGGGTTAAAGTAAAATCAAAGCAAAATAGATATAAGATGGGGTAGAAGGAGAATAAGGGCAAAAAATTGCACTAAAAAAGACCCAGAGTTAATGAGTTAATCATTTAAAGCTAATAACAAAAAGAAAAGCCAGGAGCAACTTAACCTAGAAGTTTGAATACTCCCCAGATAAGGAAAAGTATCTCAGCATAGCCTATGTCTTTACTGTGTCCATTAGATCATGCCACTGAAAGATGTACTTTAGCCTGCTAAAAAGGCCCAGCTTATTTTTTTAAATTTACCCACATGCTGCTTTAATCAAGTGATTTTCCACCTGGGCAACTGATATGGCAAGCAAGCCCAGTCATGAACAATGTAGTAAAAATGGGAAGAAACCCGTCTTAAAGATTGCATTTTAAAACCCAGTTAGCAAGCAAACAATAACAGCCCACCTCAGGGGCAGAGTAGGCAGTCTTGTTTGAAAGCTCCCAAACCAAGATGCTGGTATCTAGCCATGAATTTCTTGTGTTAAGTCTTAACAAGTCTGCACCCCCAGGCCTTTGTCACATTCCTGAAAAATCCTTAAAAGTGGGAACTCTAAACCTTTCCATGTGCTCCTCTCTCTGAGGTCACCTGCCCTAAGTGCATAGACTTTCTCTCTTTCCATAAAACTTAAACCTTTCAAGGCGCCTCTCCTCCCTGAGGTCACCTGCTGCACTTTTTCTCTCTTTAAGTAACTGTAAATAAAACTTTTACTCTGTTTCACTACTGTGTCTCTGCCCTTCAATTCTTTGTTGTGGTGGGGACAAGGACCGAGGAAAATACACAACGTTCCCCCAACAAAAGGGGTATTCCCAACTAGAGTCAGGGACACATGGAAGAATGAGCATAGGACACTGAAGAAAAGACGCACAGAGTGCAGTCATGAAGAAATGTGTGACATTAGTGACACAGGATAAGAGCTTGCAAATGAACGTATCAGCTGCTCATCTTCAAAACCAAGAGAAGGAAGAAGGAAACAGGAATGATGGGTGTTTTAGGTTGTTACAAATTAAAAAGAAATTAATAAGAGATAAAATAGAAATGACTGAAGGAAGAATAAACATTATTTGACAGCAATCAATTACACAAGTTTTGACAACTGAATCAAAGAATTAAAAAGGATCCACGGTAAAATAGCACTGACAATTAAAATGGACCTTCTCTTTATTTAAAAGTAATAATTTAAAATGTGCAAAAAAGTGTAGAATTCTTTCACTAATGTGTATATGTAGGACAAATGGATTATTTTCCAAGAAAATGCCATAAATACATGGAAATAAGGCGTAAATACTGATTAATTTGTTTTAATATACAAATTATATGTCAGAGTCTTTCTTTAACACTGATTTGTGAGCATTCTCTCAACATGTTAAGGGAAACAGAGCTCCCTTTCTGGTGTAAATGGAGAAAATAAGCCAGTGAGCATGAACCTCGTAGGCTCAATAATGCATACCAGTGCAGAGAGGTCTGAAAACTCCACCGACAATTTTCATTAGTGTATTTATGCAAGAATATTAATACATTTTTATTCTTTATTTTATTTTATTTTTGGCTACATGTTGAGAATGGATTGACCACAAAACATTTATTTATTTTTTATCACAATAAAGTTGATATACAATATTATGTGGATTTCAGATGAACAACGTAGTTACTGGATAATTGTATACATTACTAGATGCTTGCCACAATAGGTATAGTTACTCCATTTTCATGCCAAGATATTACAATATTTCTGGCTAAATTATCTATATTGTACCTCCATTCCTAAGTTTAACTTATTTTACAATTTTTAGTTTGCACTTCTTTATACCCTTCACCTATTTCACCCATCCACAGGATATTTAAATGAAAGAAAAAAGATGAGAGCTAAATTCTAAAACAAGCACATGCATTGGACCTTGATGATTTATAGGGTCCTTTAATCCCCATATTTACATATGCCACTATTTAATTTCTTCCAAGTAACACAGGAAATAAAATTGAAAAATTAATAATCTTCTCAAGTCTTTTGATGAAAAGTAATTCTAGTTACAATGAGTTAAGGTTAAATTTAAATTTGGACACTACGTGACTGGTAAAGCTTAGCTGCTGTATTTCTATTTTCTGAAATTCTCTTGTTACCTTTTCATATCTATCTGTTGTTTTATTTTTACCAGCTTTTATTTAACAAATCATTGCTCCTTTTATGGATGTTATTCCTTCATCTTTGAAAATCACAAACCTATTTATATTCCTATTTTTAATACTGTTCTGGTACTTCCATTTTATTGAATTGATTCATTTTCTGAGCATTGACTTTGTTGGCTTCTTTATTAGCATTGGTTTTTTTCATGGGTTTTGAATTTTGGTTTTCAGGCTGGTCTTCTCTGAGCTTCACCCACCACTCTTCTTGACTAGTAATTTTTTTTGCTATTATTAATGTACAATTACATGAGCAATATTATGGCTACTAGAGCACCACCACGATCAAGTCCCCACCACACACCCCCCCACAGCCCCCGTCCACCAGGGCAGTAACATGCTATAGAATCACAACCTGTTTCTCTGTGTTATACTACCTTTCCCGTGCCCCCCCACACTACATGTTGTGTGATAATCATAATACCCCCTTTTCACCCTTATCCCTCCCTTCACAGCCTTCCTCCCAAGTCCCTTTCCCTTTGGTAACTGTTAGTCCATTCTTGGGTTCTGTTAGTTTGCTGCTGCTGGGTTCCTTCAGTTTTTTCTTAGTTCTTATACTCCACATAGGAGTAAAATCATTTCATATTTGTCTTTTTTGGCTTGGCTTATTTCACTGAGAATAATACCCTCTAGCTCTATTCATGTTAGTGCAAATAGTAGGATTTGTTTTCTTCTTATGGCTGAATAATATTCCATTGTGTATATGTACCACATCTTCTTTATCCATTCATCTACTTATGGGCACTTAGATTGCTTCCATTTCTTGGCTATTGTAAATAGTACTGCAATAAACATAGGGGTGCCTATGTCTTTTTCAAATTGGGCTGCTGTATTCTTAGGGTAAATACCTAGGAGTGGGATTCCTGGGTCAAATGGTATTTCTATTTCGAGTTTTTTGAAGAACCTCCATACTGCTTTCCACAGTGGTTGAACTAATTTGCATTCCCACCAGCACTGTAGGAGGGTTCCCTTTTCTCCACATCCTCACCAACATTTGTTGTTGTTTGTGTTTTGGATGTTGGCCATCCTCACTGGTGTGAGGTGATATCTCATTGTGGTTTTAATCTGCATTTCTCTGATGATTAGCGATATGGAGCATCTTTTCATGTGCCTGTTGGCCATCTGAATTTCTTCTTTAGAGAAGTGTCTATTCATGTCCTCTGCCCTTTTCTTAATTGGATTATTTGCTTTCTGTTTGTTAAGGTGCATGAGTTCTTTAAATATTTTGGATGTCAACCCCTTATCAGATACATCATTTATGAATATATTCTCCTATACTGTAGGATGCGTCCTTTGCTGTACAGACGCTTTTCAGCTTGATATATTCCCACTTGTTCATTTTTGCTTTTGTTTCCCTTGCCTGGGAGCATATGTTCATGAAGAAGTCATTCATGATTATGTCCAAGAGATTTTTGCCAAGTTGTTTTCTAAGAGTTTTATGGTTTCATGACTTACATTCAGGTCTTTGATCCATTTTGAGTTTAATTTTGTGTATGGGGTTAGACAGTAGTCCAGTTTCATTCATTATATGTAGCTGTCCAGTTTATCGAACACCAGCTGCTGAAGAGGCTGTCATCTCCCCATTGTATATCCAAGGCTCCTTTATCAAATATTAACTCTATATGTTTGGGTTAATGTTTAGATTTACTATTCTGTTCCACTGGTCTGTGGGTCTGTTTTTGTGCAAATACCAAATTTTCTTGATTACAGTGGCTTTGTAGTAGAGCTTGAAGTCAGAGAGTGTAATTCCCCATTTTATTCCTCCTTCTCAGGATTGCTGTGGCTATTCGGGGTCTTTTGTGGTTCCATATTAATTTTCGAATTATTTGTTCCAGTTCATTGAAGAAAGCTGTTGGTAGTTTGATAGGGATTGCGTTGAATGTGTAGATTGCTTTAGGTAGTATAGTAATTTTGACAATATTTACTCTTCCTAGCCAAGAGCCTGGGATGAATTTCCATTTGTTAGTGTCCTCTTTAATTTCTCGTAGGAGTGTCTTGTAGTTTTCATAGTATAGGTCTTTCACTTCCTTCATTAGGTTTATTCCTAGGTATTTTATTCTTTTTGATGGAATTGTGAATGGAATTGTTTTTCTGATTTCTCTGTTAGTTCATCATTAGTGTATAGTAAAGCAACAGATTTCTGTGTGTTAATTTTGTATCCTGCACCTTTGCTGAATTCAGATATTAGTTCTAGTAGTTTTGGAGTGTAGTCTTTAGGGTTTTTTATGCAAAATATCATGTCATCTGCAAGTAGTGACAGTTTGACTTCTTCTTTACCAACCTGAATGCCTTGTATGTCTTTGTTTTCTCTGATTTCTGTGGCTAGGACCTCCAGTACTATGTTGAATAACAGTGGAGAGAGTGGGCATCCCTGTCTTGTTCCTGATCTTAGATGAAAAGCTTTCAGCTTCTCACTGTTAAGTATGATGTTAGCTGTGGGTTTGTCATATATGGCCTTTATGATGTTGCGGGACTTACCCGCTATACCCATTTTGTTGAGAGATTTCATCATTAATGGATGCTGAATTTTGTCAAATGCTTTTTCAGCATCTATGGAGATGATCATGTGGTTTTTGTTCTACTTTTTGTTGATGTGTGGATGATGTTGATGGATTTTTGAATGTTGTACCATCCTTGCATCCCTGAGATGAATCCCACTTGATCATGGTGTATGATCGTCTTCATGTATTTTTGAATTCGGTTTGCTAATATTTTGGAGTTTTTTTTGCATGTATGTTAGCAGGGATATTGGTCTGTAATTTTCTTTTTGGTGAGGTCTTTGCCCGGTTTTGGTATTAGAGTGATGCTGGCTTTATGCAATGATTTGGGAAGTATTCCCTCCTCTTCTATTTTCCGGAAAACCTTAAGGAGAATGGGTGTTATTTCTTCTCTGTATGTCTGGTACAATTCAGAGGTGAATCCATCTGGTCTGGGGATTTTGTTCTTGGGTAGTTTTTTGATTACTGACTCAATTTCATTGCTGCTGATTGGTCTGTTTAGTTTTTCTGTTTCTTGTTTGGTCAGTCTTGGAAGGTTGTATTTTTCTAAAAAGTTGTGCATTTCTTCTAGGTTTTCCAGCTTGTTAGCATATAGATTCCCATAATATTCTCTTAAAATTCTTTATATTTCTGTGGGGTCCATCATTATTTTTCCTTTCTCATTTCTGATTCTGTTTATGTATGTAGATTCTCTTTTTCTCTTACAGAGTCTGGCTAGGGGTTAATCTATTTTGTTTATTTTTTCAAAGAACCAGCTCTTGGTTTTATTGATTTTTCTATTGTTTTATTCTTCTCAATTTTATTTATTTCTTTTCTGATCTTAATTATGACCCTCCTTCTGGTGACTTTGGGCCTCATTTGTTCTTCTTTTCCCAATTTCAGTAATTGTGTCTTTAGACTATTCATTTGGGAATGTTCTACCTTCTTTAAATAGTCCTGGATTGCAATATGCTTTCCTCTTAGAACTGCCTTTGGTGCGTCCCACAGAAGTTGTGGCTTTGTGTTGTTGTTGTCATTAATCTCCATATATTCTTTGATTTCTGTTTTGATTTGGTCATTAACCCATTGATTAATTAGGAGAATGTTAAGTCTCCATGTATTTGTGAGCATTTTTGATTTCCTTCTAAAATTTATTTCTAGTTTTATACCTTTGTGATCTGAGAAGTGGTTGGTAGAATTTCAATTTTTGAATTTACTGAGGTTCTTTTTGTAGCCTAGTATATGGTCTATTCTGGAAAATGTTCCATGTGCACTTGAGAAGAATGTGTATCCTGTTCCTTTTAGGTGTAGAGTTCTGTAGATGTCTGTTAGGTCAATCTGTTCTAGTGTGTTGTTCAGAGCCTCTGTGTCTTTACTTATTTTCTGTCTGGTTGATCTATCCTTTGGAGTGAGTGGTGTGTTGAAGTCTCCTAAAATGACTGTACTGCTTTCTACTTCCTCCTTTAATTCTGTTAGTATTTGTTTTACATATGCCGGTGCTTGTGTGTTGGGTGCATATATATTTATAATGGTTATATCCTCTCGTTGGACTGACCCCTTTCTCATTATGTAATGTCCTTCTTTATCTCTTACTACTTTCTTCATTTTGAAGTCTATTTTGTCTGATACAAGTACGACAGCACCTGCTTTTTTCTCCTTGTTGTTTGCATGAAATATCTTCTTCCATATCTTCACCTTAAGTCTGTGTATATCTTTGGATTTGAGGTGAGTCTCCTGAAAGCAGCATATAAATGCGTCTTGATTTTTTATCCATGCACTGACTCTGTGTCTTTTGATTGGTGCATTCAGTCCATTTACATTTAGGGTGATTATTGATAGATATGTACTTATTGCCATTGCCGGCTTTAGATTCGTGGTTACCAAAAGTTCAAGGGTAGCTTCTCTACTATCTATCAATCTAACATAACTTTCTTGTTACGTTATTGTAAACACAGTCTGATGATTATTTATTTCTCTCCTTTCTTATTCTTACTCCTCCATTCTTTATCTTAGGTGTTTTATTCTTTACCTTTAGTTAGTATTTGCATGGTCTGATTTCTTTGCTATGATTTTATTTTCTCTGTTGACTTCTTTTTAGCCTTAGGAGTGCTTCCATCTAGAGCAGTCCCTTTAAGATATCCGCTGGAGGTCGTTTATTGCAGTCAAGTACCCTCAGCTTTCACTTGTCTGGAAATTGTTTAATCCCTCCCACAAATTTAAATGATAATTGTGCTGGATACAATATTCTTGGTTCGAGGCCCTTCTGTTTCATTACATTAAATAAATCATGCCGAAAAGTTGGCGGTGTGAGAGGTGAGACAGAGGCTTCCTCCTAAAACCTCATATAATATGAAAATAAAGCTACATCAACTACTCTTGAAAGAGCAATGGGAAAGAGGATGGCAACACACTGCATACACCTGGAGACAAGAGCAGCCCTCACAGAAATGGGTAACATACTAAAGCTGTGGTCCTGCAGGATCCAAGCCCTTCCCCCACCCCAGCTCACCAGCAGGAGGAACAGGAACGGAGCAGGGAGGGAGTGGAGATGTGGGACTGCTGAATACCTACCTCTGGAGATCTGCTCTTGGAGCACAAACCTACATTACATGGTGCTTGCATGGTACTCCTGTAATTAAGGGGTTGGAAAGCTAAGACAGGCAGAATTCCTGGAGAGACTAAGAATCCAGCTGCTTGTGAAAGCAGGGATCCATACCCAGCTGCTCGGGGACAAAAGAAGGGCAGGCAGTCTGAGAGACTTCCTAACAAAGAAGCCCTTAGCAAGAGAGCCGCTAAAGGGGCAAGGATTGCACGGAGCTCACTGCTCAGGAGAAAGGACAGGCAGACAAAATTGTCCGGGTGCACTCTGCCAAGCAGTTTGGGAGCTTTCATGATCTTCAGGTGCTCCAGCTCCATGGCTGCCTACACTGCTCCAAGAACCCATTCTGTGACAGACAGACTTGTTTGTGCGCCTTTCTTCTGGCCAGCCCCACTGGGCTTGCAAACCGGGAAATCCTTCCCTGGTGTTAGGCCAGCCAGAGGGAAGATCTGTCTATAGAAACTAAAAACACAAAGCACAGAGGCTTATACCTGTGTGCTCAGCCCACTGGTTCAGACAGTGGAGACAGGCATAGCAGCCAGGAACCAGCAAACAGCCCTTTCCTCCCCAGAGGCACCAATACCACTCCCCTACAATCCCTGCATTTCTTCAGGGGCTGAGCAGCTCCAGAGAGTAGAGCTTCAGGGCACTAGAGGGCGCCATACACAAATATGAAATGCCAAAGGAACCTGGTCCAGAGTAAAATTATGAACACAACTCCTAAGAATGTTTTAAATGATATGGACCTTATGACTCTTCCTGAAAGGGAGTTCAAAATAAAAATGATTAACATGCTCATGGAGGTATGGAAAGATATTCAAGAACTCAGGAATGAATTCCGTTCAGAGATCCATTGAAGAACAGAATGGACGGTACTAAAAGCAGATTGGATGTGGTGGAGGAGACAATAAATGAAATAGGAATTAGGGAAGAGGAATATAAAGAACCTGAGGCACAGAGAGAAAAAAGGATCTCTAAGAATGAAATAACATTGAGAGAACTGTGTGACCAATCCAAACGAAACAATATTCGCATTATAGGGGTACCAGAGGATGAAGAGAGAGAAAAGGGGATAGAAAGCATCTTTGAGGAGGTGATTGCTGAAAACTTCCCCAATCCGGGGAAGGAGATAGTCTCTCAGGCCATGGAGGTGCGCAGATCTCCCAACAAAAGTGACCCAAGAAAGACAACAGCAAGACATATAGTAAATAAAATGGCAAAGATCAAGGATAAGGACAGACTATTAAAAGCAGCCAGAGAGAGAAATAGGATCACATACAAAGGAAAACCCATCAGGCTATCATCAGACTTCTCAGCAGAAACCTTACAGGCTAGAAGGGAGTTGCATGATGTATTTAATGCAATGAAGCAGAAGGGCCTTGAAGCAAGATTACTTTCTCTGGCAAGATTATCATTTAAATTTGAAGGATGGATTAAACAATTCTCAGATAAGCAAAAGCTGAGAGAATTTGCCTCCCACAAACCATCTCTACAGTGTATTTTGGAGAGACTGATATAGATGGAAGTGTTCCTACAGATTAATAGCTGTCACCAGAGGTAATAAAACCACAGTAAAGAAAATAGAACAGCTAATTACTAAGAAAATGCAAAATTAAATTAACTATTCCCAAAGTCAACCAGGGGATAGCCAAACAGTACAGAATATGATACCTAATATATAAAGAATGGAATTGAAAGAAAATGGAGGAAACAAACAAACAAACAAAGAACCTTTAGATTGTGTTTGTCATAGCATATTAAGTTAGTTGTTAGACTTTTAGATAGTAGGGAAGTTACCCTTGAACCTTTGGTAACCACGAACCTGAAGCCTGCAATGCCAATAAGTACATACCTATCCATAATCACCCTTAATGTAAATGGACTGAATGCACCAGTCAAAAGACATAGAGTCACTGAATGGATAAAAAACAAGACCCATCTATATGCTGCCATCAAGAGACTCACTTTAAACCCAAAGACATACACAGACTAAAAGTGAAGGGATGGAAAAAACATTTCATGCAAACAACAAGGAGAAAAAAGCAGGTGTTGCAGTACTTGTATAAAACAAAATAGACTTCAAAACGAAGAAAGTCACAAGAGATAAAGAAGGATATTACATAATGATAAAGGGGTCAGTCCAACAAGAAGATATAACCATTATAAATATATATGCAACCAACACAGGAGCACCAGCATATGTGAAACAAATACTAACAGAATTAAAGGAGGAAATAGACAGCAATGCATTCATTTTAGGAGACTTCAACACACCACTCAGTCCAAAAGGACAGATCAACCAGACAGAGAATAAGTAAAGACACAGAGGCACTGAACAACACACTAGAACAGATGGACCTAACAGATATCTAGAGAACTCTGCACCCAAAAGCAGCAGGATACAAATTTTTCTCAGGTGCACATGGAACATTTTCCAGAAGAGATCACATACTAGGCCACAAAAAGAACCTCAGTAAAGTAAAAAATATTAAAATTCTACCAGACAACGTCTCAGATCACAAAGGTATAAAACTAGAAATAAATTTTAGAAAGAAATCAAAAAAGCTCACAAATGCATGGAGACTTAACATTCTCCTAACTAATCAATGGGTTAACGACCAAATCAAAACAGAAATCAAAGAATATATGGAGACTAATGATAACAACAACACAAAGCCACAACTTCTGTGGGACGCAGCAAAGGCAGTTCTAAGAGGAAAGTATATTGCAATCCAGGCCTATTTAAAGAAGGAAGAACATTTCCAAATGAATAGTCAAAAGACACAATTAGTGAAATTGGAAAAGAAGAACAAATGAGGCCCAAAGTAACCAGAAGGAGGGACATAATAAAGATTAGAGAAGAAATAAATAAAATTGAGAATAATAAAACAATAGAAAAAATCAATGAAACCAAGAGCTGGTTCTTTGAAAAAATAAACAAAATAGATAAATCCCTAGCCAGACTCATTAAGAGAAAAAGAGAATCTACACACATAAACAGAATCAGAAATGAGAAAGGAAAAATAATGATGGACCCCACAGAAATACAAAGAATTCTCAGAGAATATTATAAGAATCTATATGCTAACAAGCTGGAAAACCTAGAAGAAATGGCTGACTTCTTAGAAAAATACAACCTTCCAAGACTGACCAAGCAAGAAACAGAAAAAAAAAACAGACCAATCACCAGCAATGAAATTGAGTCAGTAATCAAAAAACTACCCAAGAACAAAACCCCGGACCTGATGGATTCACCTCTGAATTCTACCAGACATATAGAGAATAAATAACACCCATTCTCCTTAATGTCTTTCAAAAAATAGAAGAGGAGGGAATACTTCCAACTCATTCTATGAAGCCAGCATCACTCTAATACTAAAACCGGGCAAAGACCTCACCAAAAAAGAAAATTACAGACCAATATCCCTGATGAACGTAGATGCAAAAATACTCAACAAAATATTAGGAAACCGAATTCAAAAATACATCAAGAGGATCATACAACATGATCAAGTGGGATTCATGCCAGGTATGCAAGGATGGTACAACATTAGAAAATCCATCAACATGATCCACCACATCAACAAAAAGAAAAACAAAAACCACATGATCATCCCAATAGATGCTGAAAAATAATTTGACAAATTCAGCATCCACTCCTGATTAAAACTCTCAACAAAATGGGTATTGACGGCCAATACCCCAACATCATAAAGGCCATATATGACAAACTCACAGCTAACATCATACTTAACAACGAGATGCTGAAAGCTTTTCATCTAAGATCGGGAACAAGACAGGGCTGCCCACTCTCTCCACTGTTATTCAACAGAGTACTGGAGGTCCTAGCCACGGCAATCAGACAGAAGAAAGACATACAAGGCATCCAGATTGGTAAAGAAGATGTCAAATTGTCACTATTTGCGGATGACATGATATTGTACATAAAAAACCCTAAAGACTACACACCAAAACTACAAGAACTAATATATGAATTCAGCAAAGTTGCAGGATACAAAATTAACACACAGAAATCTGTTGCTTTACTATACACTAATGATGAACTAACAGAAAGATATATCAGAGAAACAATTCTGTTCACAATTGCATCAAAAAGAATAAAATACCTAGGAATAAACCTAAAAAAGGAAGTGAAAGACCTATACCCTGAAAACTACAAGACACTCCTATGAGAAATTAAAGAGGACACTAACAAATGGAAATGCATCCCATGCTCTTGGCTAGGAAGAATAAATATTGTCAAAATGGCTATACTACCTAAAGCAATCTATAGATTCAATGCAATCCTTATCAAACTACCAACAGCTTTCTTCAATGAACTGGAACAAATAATTCGAAAATTAATATGGAACCACAAAAGACCCCAAATAGCCAAAGCAATCCTGAGAAGGAGGAATAAAACAGGGGGAGTTACGCTCCCTGACTTCAAGCTCTACTACAAAGCCACAGTAATCAAGACAATTTGGTATTGGCACAAAAACAGACCCACAGACCAGTGGAACCGAATAGAATATCCAAACATAAACCCAAACATATGCAGTCAATTAATATTTGATAAAGGAACCTTGGATATACAATGGGGAGATCACAGCCTCTTCAGCAGCTGGTGTTGGCAAAACTGGACAGCTACATGTAAGAGAATGAAACTGGAGAACAGTCTAAACCCATGCACAAAGGAAAACTCAAGGTGGATCAAAGACCTGAATGTAAGTCATGAAAACATAAAACTCTTAGAAAAAAACAGAGGCAAAAATCTCTTGGACATAAACATGAGCGACTTCTTCATGAGCATATTTCCCCGGGCAAGGGAAACAAAAGCAAAAATGAACAAGTGGGACTATATCAAGCTGAAAAGCTTCTGTACAGCAAAGGACAGCATCAGTAGAACAAAAAGACATCCTACAGTATGGGAGAATATATTCATAAATGACGTATCCGATAAGGGGTTGACATCCAAAATATATAAAGAAGTCATGCACCTTAACAAACAAAAAGCAAATAATCCAATTAAGAAATGGGCAGAGGACATGAATAGACACTTCTCTAAAGAAGAAATTCAGCTGGCCAACAGGCACATCAAAAGATGCTCCACATCGCTAATCATCGGAGAAATGCAGATTAAAACCACAATGAGATATCACCTCACACCAGTGAGGATGGCCAACAACCAAAACACAAACAACAACAAATGTTGGCGAGGATGTAGAGAAAAGGGAACCCTCCGACACTGCTGGTGGGACTGCAAATTAGTTCAACCATTGTGGAAAGCGGTATGGAGGTTCCTCAAAAAACTCAAAATAGAAATACCATTTGACCCAGGAATTCCACTCCTAGGAATTTACCCTAAGACTGCAGCAGCCCAGTTTGAGAAAGATAGATGCACCCCTATGTTTATCACAGCACTATTTACAATAGCCAAGAAATGGAAGCCACCTAAGTGTCCATCAGTAGATGAATGGATAAAGAAGATGTGGTACATATACACAATGGAGTATTATTCAGCCATAAGAAGAAAACAAATCCTACCATTTTCAACAACATGGATGGAGCTAGAGGGTATTTTGCTCAGTGAAATATGCCAAGCCGAAAAAGACAAGTATCAAATGATTTCACTCATATGTGGAGTCTAAGAACAAAGAAAAAAACCGAAGGAGCAAAACAGCAGGAGACTCACAGAAGCCAAGAACGGGCTAATAGTTACCAAAGGGAAAGGGACTGGGGAAGATGGGTGCGAAGGGAGGGATAAGAGGGAAAAAGGGGCATTATGATTGCAGATGTAATGTTGGGGGGCATGGGGAGGGCTGTACAACTCAGAGAAGACAAGTAGTGACTCTATAGCATCTCACTATGCTGATGAACAGTGACTGTAATGGGCTTGGTGGGGGGAACTTGATGAAGGGGGTAGTTTAATAATCATAATATTGCACATGTTATTGTAGATTAATGATCCAAAATAAATTAAAAAAAAAGAATACTTAGGAGAAGCTAATAAAAGAATAAGTGATTAAAAAAAAAAGAACATATGGGATGTGAACAATTTCCAGGGATGTGTTGTTTTGATTTGTCTGATTTTTCGCATAGTATTCAAGATCAAATAGACACCATTCACCAGGTTATTGATAAGTTTTCACAAATGCCTGCATTGTTAAATTGGTTTTCTTTGTTTCATTGGATATGGCCTATAATTGTTGGTCTAATACTGTTATGCATTTGTATTCCTGTTCTCCTAGTGTGTGTGCGGAAGGCAGTTGTTGGTCTTTTAAAGCCAATACAAGCATATGCTACTTTTCAAGAATTAACTTCAAGAAATAAGTGATTCCTTTTAAACAACTTTGTGAAATCATATACTGATTCCCCACCTGCATTTGCTGCGAGAAAATAATCATGTATATTGTGATTTTATCCAGAATTATAGCTGTTGTCTGTCCTCTCTTTCATATTTTATCTCCATGTTTGGTCCCAGGAGATGGCTGGTTAGCCAGAGATGGGTAAGATTCCTCATGGGAGGAACAACCTAAGACAGGCACAGTTGCAAGGGGCCTCAGGTGAGCAACGTGGGGGCCAACTGAGGTGAGGCATAGAACGTCACCCCTTCAGACGAGAGACATTGCCTGTGACAAGCTATGTCACAGGCCGAGCCCAGCTAATCATTATTCTGGTAACTTCCACAAATATATGCACATGCATTTGTGTCAATTAAAACAAAAAAGGGGGAAATGTGGGATTCACTTATAATTTAAGTATAAAAATCATATGAATAATCATAGTTGACTTGATTGATTATAGCAACTGAATTAGTTTCTCTGATATGACTGCCTTTGCATTGCTCACCTTGTGGGAGCTTGTTCACTGTATTGGAACTTGTTCGTTGCATGGTGAGCAATAATGTCTTGTATATTGAAAAGTTATTAAGAGAAAAAACTTTAAAAGTTCACATTTCAAGAAAAAATAATTTGTAATTATGTATGTTGAAGGATGTTAACTAAACTTACTGTGATAATCATTTCACAATAAAAAAAAATGGAAAAAAAAGATATCATGCCTTTCTCTTCTGGTCTGTGTGGTTTCTGTTGAGAAGTCTGATGGTAGTCTGATGGGTTTTCCTTTGTAGGTGATCTTTTTTCTCTCTCTAGCTGCCTTTAATACTCTGACCTTATCTTGATCTTTGCCATTTTAACTATTATGTGTCTTGGTGTTGTCTTCCTTGGGTCCCATGTTTTGGGAGATCTGTGGGCTTCCGTGGACTGCTAGGTTATTTCCTTCCCCAGCATGGGGAAGTTTTCAGCAATTATTTCTTCAAAGACAGTTCCTATCCCTTTTTCTCTCTCTTCTTCCTCTGGTATTCCTATAATGTAAATATTGTTCCATTTGGATTGGTCACACAGTTCTCTTCAAATTCTTTCATTCCTAAAAATCCTTTTATCTCTCTCTGCCTCAGCTTCTCTGTATTCCTTTTCTCTGATTCTATTCCATTAACAGTCTCTTGCATCTCATCCAGTATGCTCCTGAGCCCGTCGATCGCTTGTCTCATCTCTGCATTGTCTTTCTTCACTTCCTCCCTTAGCTCTTTATTTATTTATTTATTTAAATAATTTATTTTGGTATCATTAATCTACAATTACATGTGCAATATTATGGTTATTAAACTACCCCCTTCATCAGGCCCCCCGATAAACCCCATTACAGTCACTGTCCATCAGCGTAGTGAGATGCTGTCGAATCACTACTTGTCCTCTCTGAGTTGAACAGCCCTCCACGTGCCCCCCCCAACATTACATCTGCTAATCATAATGCCCCTTTTTCCACCTTGTCCCTCCCTTCCCACCCATCCTCCCCAGTCCCTTTCCCTTTGGTAACTATTAATCCGTTCTTAGGTTCTGTGAGTCTGCTGCTGTTTTGCTCCTTCAGTTTTTTTCTTTGTTCTTAGACTCCACATATGAGTGAAATCATTTGATACTTTTCTTTTATGGCTTAGCTTACTTCACTGAGCATAATACCGTCTATCTCCATCCATTTTGTTGCAAATGGTGGGATTTGTTTTCTTCTTATGGCTGAATAATATTCCATTGTGTATATGTACCACAGCTTCTTTATCCATTCATCTACCTATGGACACTTAGGTGGTTTCCATTTCTTGGTTATTGTAAATAGTGCTGCGATAAACATAGGGGTGCATCTGTCTTTTTCAAACTGGGCTGCTGCAGTATAGGGTAAATTCCAAGGATTGGAATTCCTGGGTCAAATGGTATTTCTATTTTGAGTTTTTTCAGGAACCTCCATACTGCTTTCCACAATGGTTGAACTAATTTGCATTCCCACCAGTAGTGTAGGAGGGTTCCCTTTTCTCCACATCCTCGCCAACATTTGTTGTTGTTTGTGTTTTGGTTGTTGGCCATCCTCACTGGTGTGAGGTGATATCTCATTGTGGTTTTAATCTGCATTTCTCTGATGATTAGCGATGTTGAGCATCTTTTCATGTGCCTGTTGGCCATCTGAATTTCTTCTTTAGAGAAGTGTCTATTCATGTCCTCTGCCCATTTCTTAATTGGATTATTTGCTTTTTGTTTGTTAAGGTGCATGAGTTCTTTATATATTTTGGATGTCAACCCCTTATAAGATACGTCATTTATGAATATATTCTCCCATACTGTAGGATGTCTTTTTGTTCTACTGATGGTGTCCTTTGCTGTACAGAAACTTTTCAGCTTGATATAGTCCCACTTGTTCATTTTTGCTTTTTTTCCCTTGATTGGGGAGACATGTTCATGAAGAAGTCTCTCGTGTTTATGTCCAAGAGATTTTTGCCTCTGTTTTTTTCTAAGAGTTTTATGTTTTCATGACTTACATTCAGGTCTTTGATCCACCTTGAGTTTACCTTTGTGTATGGGGCTTGACAGTAGTCCAGTTTCATTCTCTTAAATTTAGCTGTCCAGTTTTTCCAACACCAGCTGCTGAAGAGGCTGTCATTTCCCCATTGTATATCCAAGGCTCTTTTATCTAATATTAATTGACTGTATATGTTTGGGTTAATGTTTGGATTTTTTATTCGGTTCCACTGGTCTGTGCATCTGTTTTTGTGCCAATACCAAACTGTCTTGATTACTGTGGCTTTGTAGTAGAGCTTTAAGTCAGGGAGTGAAATTCCCTCTGTTTCATTCCTCCTTCTCAGGATTGCTTTGGCTATTTGGGTCTTTTGTGGTTCCATATGAATTTTAGAATTATTTGTTCCAATTTACTGAAGGAATCTATCGGTAGTTTGATATGGATTTCATTGAATCTGTAGATTGCTTTAGGTAGTATAGACATTTTGACAATATTTATTCTTCCTAGCCAAGAGCATGGGATGCCTTTCCATTTGTTAGTGTCCTCTTTAATTTCTCTTAGGAGTGTCTTGTAGTTTTCAGAGTAGAGGTCTTTCACTTCCTTCGTTAGGTTTATTCCCAGGTATTTTATTCTTTTTGATGCAATTGTGAATGGAATTTTTTTCTGATTTCTATTTCTGTTAGTTCATTGTTAGTGTATAGGAAAGGAACAGATTTCTGCCTCCCTTCGCTCTTGCATATTTCTCTGTAGATTCATCAGTATGGTTGTGACTTTTGTTCTGAATTCTTTTTCAGGAAAATTGTGCATGTCCATCCCATCAGGCTACCTCTCTGGGGTAGTCTGGTCTTGGGTTGTCTGGGTAAGCTTTGTTTGTACCATATTTCTGTCTTTTCATGGTGATAGAAGTGGTCAGAAAAAGAAAAAAGAAGAAAGGGCAAATAGAGAAGAAAAAAAACACGCCTGTCATGTGTAGTTTCTGTGACTATCCTGTAGGTGGCGCTATTGCTCCACTATTTCGCTGTCATGCTGATCCGCCATGCCCTTTGTGACTCTGGCCAGGGAGGGAAGGAATGGCAGACTGCTGATTTCTGTGGGAAGTCTCTGTGCTACTACTTTCCGCTACCACAGTCCAAGGGGACCGAAATTCCCCTGGACTCCCAGCCTGATTTGCTGAGTGCGTTGGGGCGATCCTGTCCTCCATTGGGCCCCTGTCACTTTAAGACCCCTAAAAAAGCACGCTCTTTTCTTTTGTCCTGGGGAACCTGCTGGGTGTACCTGCCATATTGGTACCTGCACCTCTGTCTCTCCAATCTCCGATACACCACGCGTAGTGTGTCAGTGCTCCTGGTGCAGATCACCAGGACTGTTTATTCAGTATTCCCGTGCTTCCACTCCCTCCCCACTCTGAACCCTCTCCTCCTGTAGGTGCGCTGTGGTGGGGGAGTGCTCGGGTCCCACCAGGTCATGGTTCCTTGTCTTACCTGCCTTGCAGGCTGCTGAGTCCTCTCAGGCATAGCTTCAGGCTGGTGTTGTCCTGTATCTTCTGGTCTGTCTTTTAGGAATAGTTTTATTTTATGCATTTTCATAAATATATTTGGTTTCGGGAGGAGTTTCCACTGCCCTGCTCAC
Organism: Smutsia gigantea; assembly: GCA_032199065.1. Taxonomy (NCBI): domain Eukaryota; kingdom Metazoa; phylum Chordata; class Mammalia; order Pholidota; family Manidae; genus Smutsia; species Smutsia gigantea. The sequence goes on from JAVSCE010007265.1 coordinate 39,025, forward strand.
GCCACCATTTTCCCGGAATTGCCACGAGCTCAAGAATTTACATTCCACTGCGATCCACACTTTCTGTCCTATCTGATATTCTAATCCTGAAGCCATTGTCATATTCCTTTTGTTGATGCCAATGTTACTACAAAATCTTGTTCTATTAAGTAGGGGGAGTATAGAATGTTGAATCCCCAAACATGGATTTGATCTGCCTCTACCACCATCTAAGGTTGTGAATGTACGCAAACTACTTCTTAGCTTTTTGGAGTCTTAGACTTCTGTACTAAAAACTGAGATAACAAACTACCATGTGGATTGAATCTGATAATATACATGGAACTGTTGTGAGAGTTAATTCTAATGATATGTATGTGAAAGTTGGCTTACAACTGCAGAACACTTAGCCAATGTCCGTGAGATATCATTACTTAACAAAGATCAAACACAAGAGCAAGAATGAAAAGACTAGGCTCACCACGTTCTTTAGGAACTGGGGAAATGCCTAGAAGGATTTTTCCACCCCTGTGAAGAGCTGTTCCTATGCTAGTGTTTTTTAAATTAAAGTCCTATGTTAAAGTTAAAATTAAAACTAAAGTTAAAATTAAGCTCTATAAATACCTGTGATTAGGGTGCAAATGTACACAAAGGGAGCAAGTTACAAAGAGAAAGAAAGATTTTGGCAAACTTCAATCTTTCCTCTAGTTCCAAGTCATCCTTACCCCTTTCTCTTGCACAATAATTTCCTCATAATTCTATGTGGATTTTTACCAGCAAAATCTATACCCAGATTTAATGCCTTCACAGGCCAACAAAACTCATGTCTACAGTAAAACTGAACAATTAAAACAAAGACTTGGACATCTTTCAAAATTTCCCTAATGAAACACATGTATAATGAAATGCTACTATTATAAGTAGGATCTACTGCTTTTACAGGCACTGTAGGATTTACAATTTTCTCTTGAGCTGTGGTTAAAAGAATATCACCTTAACCCCTAGCATCTTGTTGTTATAATATATTTTCATATTTTTACTGTCTCTTCCTATGTGGAGATACATTATTTTATATGTCTATATATAATAAACAGTATTTATGATGTACACTCCCAATTTTTTCCAAAAGGAATTTTTGGGAGTATGCAACTTTAATGAATGGGGGCAATGCGGTGGTGTATGTAGAAACATAATTTTCTAAGTCATGACATATATCAGAGAAGCAAATGTAATTTCTGTGAGTGACCAGTATGATTAGCTTTGAGTTACCTGGTAGTGCAAAAAAGTTGGAAATAGTGATAAATTCCATAATTATATATATGAAAAGAAACAGCAATTCTGAAGGAGGAACAAAGCTTTTTAGGTAAAAGCATGCAGAAGAAGTTCATCATATAGATCTTTATACAACAAATCTTAAATAATATTTACTAGACAGTATTTTCAAACATGACATGGAAAAGGCCCTTTTCATGTGACCCATGCTAAAGTCAGGGATAAAACAGAAACACAACTGAGGTAAGGACTTCTTGTGGCCACACTCAGCTAAAACTGTCCCAAAATAGAATTTTTAATAATCCAACTAATATGTAAAAAGCCTATGGGTCATTTTCTCCTTCTCCTTCATGGTCTGAGAAGTCAGGTGTCATTCTCTGAGAAGCATTATCCCAGGAACCTCTGTTTTGGGATCAGTTTTATACATCCCCTTCTATCCATAAAATTTCCAGGTTCAGTTTTGAAGAATCTGTATTACTTTTACTGTAGGTACTCAGATTTTGGTTTCATAAAATATAATCACAGTATCTGTAAGTTATAGAAAAATTAAAGAAAAGGAAAACTATTTATCCTGGCATTTCTGCTGAGATGCAAAGGTATCTGTAGGGTCTCATGAACCCTCCTGGAACCATCTATTCTTTGGCCAAGGAAGAACCTGAATGATTTATTTATTTAATATAATTTATTTTGGTATCATTAACCTACAATTACATGTGCAATATTAGGGTTATTAAACTACCCCTTCATCAGGTCCCCACGACCAACCCCATTACAGTCACTGTCCATCAACGTAGTGAGATGCTATAGAATCAATACTTGTCTTCTCTGAGTTGTACAGCCCTCCCATAGCCCCCCCAACATTACATCTGCTAATCGTAATGCCGCCTTTTCCACCTTGTCCCTCCCTTCCCACCCATCCTCCCCAGGCCCTTTCCCTTTGGTAACTATTAGTCCATTCTTGGGTTCTTTGAGTCTGCTGCTGTTTTGCTCCTTCAGTTTTTTTCTTTGTTATTAGACTCCACATATGAGTGAAATCATTTGATACTTTTCTTTTTTGGCTTAGCTTACTTCACTGAACATAATACCCTCTATCTCCATCCATTTTGTTGCAAATGTTAGGATTTGTTTTCTTCTCATGGCTGAGTAATATTCCATTGTGTATATGTACCACATCTTCTTTATCCATTCATCTACTGATGGACACTTAGGTTGCTTCCATTTCTTGGCTATTGTAAATAGTGCTGCGATACACATAGAGGTGCATCTGTCTTTTTCAAACTGGGCTGCTGCATTTTAGGGTAAATTCCTAGGAGTGGAATTCCTGGGTCAAATGGTATTTCTATTTTGAGTTTTTTGAGGAACCTTTATACTGCTTTCCACAATTGTTGAACTAATTTGCATTCCCACCAGCAGTGTAGGAGGGTTGCCTTTTCTCCACATCCTCGCCAACATTTGTTGTTTGTGTTTTGGTTGTTGGCCATCCTCACTGGTGTGAGGTGATATCTCATCGTGGTTTTAATCTGCATTTCTCTGATGATTAGCGATGTGGAGCATCTTTTCATGTGCCTGTTGGCCATCTGAATTTCTTCTTTAGGGAAGTGTCTATTCATGTCCTCTGCCCATTTCTTAATTGGATTTTTTTTGTTTGTTAAGGTGCGTGAGTTCTTTATATATTTTGGACGTCAACCCTTTATCAGATACATCATTTATGAATATATTCTCCCATACTGTAGGATGTCTTTTTGTTCTACTGGTGGTGTCCTTTGCTGTACAGAGGCTTTTCAGCTTGATATAGACCCACTTGTTAATTTTTGCTCTTGTTTCCCTTGCCCGGGGAGATATGTTCATGAAGAAGTCACTCATGTTTATGTCCAAGAGATTTTTGCCTATGTTTTTTTCTAAGAGTTTTATGGTTTCATGACTTACATTCAGGTCTTTGATCCACCTTGAGTTTACCTTTGTGTATGGGGCTAGACGGTAGTCCAGTTTCATTCTCTTACATGCAGCTGTCCAGTTTTTCCAACACCAGCTGCTGAAGAGGCTGTCATTTCCCCATTGTATATCCAAGGCTCCTTTATCCAATATTAATTGACTGTATATGTTTGGGTTAATGTTTGGATTTTCTATTCTGTTCCACTTCTCTGTATGTCTGTTGTGGTGCCAATACAAAATTGTCTTGATTACTGTGGCTTTGTAGTAGAGCTTGAAGTCACAGAGCGAAATTCCCCGTGTTTTATTCCTCCTTCTCAGGATTGCTTTTGCTATTCGGGGTCTTTTGTGGTTCCATATGAATTTTAGAATTGTTTGTTCCAGTTCATTGAAGAAAGTTGTTGGTAGTTTGATAGGGGTTGTGTTGAATCTGTAGATTGCTTTAGGTAGTATAGCCAATTTGGCAATATTTATTCTTCCTAGCCAAGAGCATGGGGTGCATTTCCATTTGTTAGTGTCCTCTTTATTTTCTCAAAGGAGTGTCTTGCAGATTTCAGAGTACAGGAGTTTCACTTCCTTCGTTTGGTTTATTCCTAGGTATTTTATACTTTTTGATGCAATTGTGAATGGAATTTTTTTCTGATTTCTCTTTCTGTTATTTCATCATTAGTGTATAGGAAAGCAACAGATTTCTGTGTCTTAAATTTGTATCCTGCAACTTTGCTGAATTCAGATATTAGTTCTAGCAGTTTTGGAGTGTAGTCTTTAGGGTTTTTTATGTACAGTATCATGTCATCTGCAAATAGTGACAATTTGGCATCTTCTTTACTAATCTAGATGCCTTGTATGTCTTTGTTTTGGCGAATTTCCGTGGCTAGGACTTCCAGTACTCTGTTAAACAACAGTGGAGAGAGTGGGCATTCCTGTCTTGTTCCCAATCTTACATGGAAAGCTTTCAGCATCTCGCCGTTAAGTATGATGTAAGCTGTGGGTTTGTCATATATAGCCTTTATGATGTTGAGGTACTTGCTGTCCATACTCATTTTGTTGAGAGTTTTAATCATGAATGGATGCTGAATTTTGTCAAATGCTTTTTCAGCATCTATGGAGATGATCATGTGGTTTTTGTTCTTCTTTTTGTTGATGTGGTGAATGAACTTAATGGACTTTCGAATGTTGTACCATTCTTGCATCACTGGGATGAATCCCACTTGATCATGGTGTATGATCCTCTTGATATATTTTTGAATATGGTTTGCTAATATTTTATTGAGTATTTTTACATCTACGTTCATCAGGGATATTGGTCTGTAATTTTCTTTTTTGGTGAGGTCTTTGCCCGGTTTTGGTATTAGAGTGCTGTAGGCTTTATAGAATGAGTTTGAAAGTATTCCCTCCTCTTCTATTTTTTGGAAAACTTTAAGGAGAATGGGTGTTAGTTATCTATATGTCTGGTAGAATTCAGAGTTGAATCCATCAGGTTCGGGGGTTTTGTTCTTGGGTAGTTTTTTGATTACCGATTCAATTTCGTTGCTGGTGATTGGTCTGTTTATTTGTTCTGTTTCTTGCTTGGTCAGTTTTGGAAGGTTGTGTTTTTCTAAGAAGTTGTCCATTTCTTCTATGTTTTCCAGCTTCTTAGCATATAGATTCTCATAATATTCTCTTGTAATTGTTTGTATTTCTGTGGGGTCCATCATGATTTTTCCTTTCTCATTTCTGATTCTGTTTATGTGTGCAGATTCTCTTTTTCTCTTAATGAGTCTGGCTGGGGTTTTTTTCTATTTTGTTTATTTTTTCAAAGAACCAGGTCTTGGTTTCATTGATGTTTTCCATTGTTTTATTCTTCTCAATTTTATTTATTTCTTCTCTGATCTTAATTATGTCCCTCCTTCTGGTGACTTTGGGCCTCATTTGTTCTTCTTTTTCCAATTTCAGTAATTGTCCCTTTAGACTATTCATTTGGGAATATTCTTCCTTCTTTAAATAGGCCTGGAATGCAATATACTCTCGTCTTAAAACTGCCTTTGCTCTGTCCCACAAAATTGTGGCTTTGTGTTGTTGTTGTCATTAGTCTCCATATATTCTTTCATTTCTGTTTTGATTTGGTCATTAACCCATTGATTAATTAGGAGAATGTTGTTAAGTCTCCATGAATTTGTGGGCCTTTTTGATTTTTATCTAAAATTTATTTCTAGTTTTATACCTTGGTGATCTGAGAAGTTGATTGGTAGCATTTCAATATTTTTGAAATTACTGAGGTTCTTTTTGTGGCCTAGTATGTGGTCTATTCTGGAAAATGTTCCATGTGCACTTGAGAAGTATGTGTATCTTGTTGCTTTTGTGTGTAGAGTCCTGTAGGTGTCTGTTAGTTCCACGTGTTCTACTGTGTTGTTCAGTGCCTCTGTGTCTTTACTTATTCTCTGTCTGGTTGATCTGTACTTTGGAGTGAGTGATGTGTGCAAGTCTCCTAAAATGAATGCATTGCTGTCTATTTCCTACTTTAACTCAGTTAGTATTTTTTTCACATATGATGGTGCTCCTGTGTTGGTTGCATATATATTTATAATGGTTATATCTTCTTGTTGGACTGACCCCTTTATCATTATGTAATGTCCTTCTTTATCTCTTGTGACTTTCTTCGTTTTGAAGTCTATTTTGTCTGATACAAGTACTGCAACACCTGCTTTTTTCTCCTTGTTGTTTGCATGAAATATCTTTTCCATCCCTTCACCTTTTAGTCTGTGTATATCTTTGGGTTTCAGGTGAGTCTCTTGTAAGCAGCATATGGATGGGTCTTGCTTTTTTATCCATTCTGTTTCTCTGTGTCTTTTCATTGGTGCATTTAGTCCATTTTAATTTAGGGTGATTATTGATAGATATGTACTTATTGCCATTGCTGGCTTTAGAATCATGGTTACCAAAGGTTGAAGGGTTGCTTCTTTACTATCTAACAATGTAACTTAATTTTCTTGTTAAGTTATTGTAAACATGGTGTGATGTTTCTTTATTTCTCTCTCCTCTTATTCTTCCTCCTCCATTCTTTATATATTAGGTGTTTTATTCTTTGCCTTTAGTTAGTATTTGGATGATCTGTTTTCTTTGCTATGATTTTATTTTCTCTCATGACATCTTTTTAGCCTTAGGAGTGCTTCCATCTAAAGCAGTCCATTTAAGATAAGCTGTAGTGGTGGTTTATGAGAGGCAAACTCTCTCAGCTTTTGCTTGTCTGGAAATTGTTTAATACCTCCTTCATATTTAAATAATAATCATGCTTGATACAATATTCTTTGTTCGAGTTCCTTCTGTTTCATAACATTAAATATATCATGCCATTCTCTTATGGCCTGTAAAGTTTCTGTTGAGAAGTCTGATGATAATCTGATGGGTTTTCCTTTGTAGGTTATCTTCTCTCTCTCTCTAGCTGCCTTTAATACTCTGTCTTTATCTTTGATCTTTGCCATCTTAATTGTTATGTGTCTTGGTGTTGTCTTCCTTGGGTCCCTTGTGTTGGGAGATCTGCAGGCTTCCATGGACTGCGATACTATTCCTTCCCCAGCGAGTGACAGTTTACAGCAATTATTTCTTGAAAGACACTTTCTATCTCTTTTTCTCTCTCTTCTTCCTCTGGTACTCCTATAATGCGAATATTGTTCTGTTTGGATTGGTCACACAATTCTCTTAATATTCTTTCATTCCTAGAAATCCTTTTATCTCTCTCTGCCTCAGCTTCTCTGTATTCCTGTTCTCCTATTTCTATTCCATTAACAGTCTCTTGCATCTCATCCAGTCTGCTGTTAAGCCCGTCGATCGCTTGTCTGATTTCTGCATTGTCTTTCCTCAGTTCCCTCTCTTCCTCCCTCAGCTCTTGCACATTTCTCTGTAGGTCCATCAGCATGGTTATGACTTTTATTCTGAATTCTTTTCAGGAAGACTGTGCATTTCCATCCCTTCAGGCTCCCTCTCTGGGGTTGTCTGGTTGATTTTGGTCTGAACCATATTCCTCTGTCTTTTCATGGCTATAGAAGTGGTCGCTGGCAGTCGCCATGTATGTCAGCTGGGCTCTTGAAGAACCCCTCTTGGGGTGCCGAGTCCTCACGGGTGTAGCTGCATGCTGTGCGCTTTGCTGTGTATTCTGGTCTCTGTTTTAGGAATAGTTGTATTTGCTGTATTTTCATAGATAAATATAGTGTTGGGAAGAGATTTCTGCCACCCTGCTCATGCCGCCATCTTCCTGGAAGTCCTCTGAGGGGGGCACCGGGATGCTGCCACGGCCGCCACGATGGCCATTATGGCATGAGGCCTCTCGCAACCTGAATAATTTAAATGATCAAGTTTTTGAAGAGTAATTCTAGCTTTAAATGCTCTATTACACACACAAAATTAAAATCAAGGTAGAATAATCAGAGGGTTTGGCAGAGCAATTTGAACTAACAAAATAATACTATTCCCAAAGATTATCAATACCCCAGGATGTATAGTATTAAATGTTCCTTTCTATGTATATATGCAAAACATGTTTTTCTTTATTAAGTAGAATGATAAGATGTTCTTTCATTTCTACCACTTAACAAAATACACGTATTTCCTTCAAGTAATAGTGTTCTATAAAATACATAAATTTATACCAGTTTCTGTGACGGAGCTCTAAGATGCGACACGTTAAACTTTGTAAACCCAATGAATTTATAAATAAGTTTGCTACCTCAAATTAGTCTCCTCTTCCAGCTTTCCTATTTTGTTCCACAGACCTCATCTTTCCCCATTTTCCCAGCCAGAAATGACAGAGCCCTGCTTTATTTCTGCCTTCCCTTTGCCTCTATGTTCCATTCGTCAAAACTCCTGTGACTTACATCTGTGACACGCAGTTCATTAAAACTTGTTTCCTCATTCTCTGCTGCAGGGACATGAGTCCAGGCCTTTCTGTCCCCACTTTGGATAACGTCCTACCTTCTTTTCTTCCTGCAATTGATTCATTGATTTTTCCTTCTCAAAGTATTTTAGTAATTCTCTATGCCTCTCAGGATTAATTACCCTGAGTGCCACACTCTCTAATCTCTCCTTCTCCATTGGGCACCCCCTTTTCCCACCCCCTCAGGGCTGTAGATCCAGGGGCAACTGCCTGAGAGGGGTAGAGAAGGAAGGGGAAAAATGCAGTACTTTTTCTGTTGTAAATCCTCACAACAGTAAGTGGTACTCCATGACATGAGAAATTTGTGTTTAACCATATCTCTTTCTGCAGTTTCCTTTCTGTTATCCTCTGGGAGCCAGTGGCTAACCCAAAGCCCACCCATCAGCACTCTCCTTGGGAGAATGGGGAAAGGGGACCCTTCCCTCTCTGTGTGCTCCATTTCCCAGGGCAAGCTGTCGGCACTGCTGGTTTCAGCTCATGCGAGAAGGAAAAGTATCTGACTTAAATTCTCACTAAGGCACCACCAGAAGCCATGTAGAGTTTCCTTATTAACAATCATGCTTTTCTACTAGGCATACTTATGATAGTAAAAGGCAAGGTGTAAAACCTTTCAGGCAGTGGGGTCCAGTTGGGGAATGTATAGAGACAGGCTGGCGATATTTGTCTTGAAGACTATTCTGAGCAGGGCAGCTACTTCTAAGTATGAATGTCTGTAAGAGGAGGGCTGCCCTCCAACTCCACTCTTCAGGAACTCGTTGTGTTCCTTCAAGGGGAGGGAACCCCTGTCTACAGATTCCTAATTTCATCAAACCTAAAACTGATCACAGCAGGAATTAGATGGCTAAAGTCATGGCAACAGTTTCATCATTGATTCTGGGTTTCCTCTCATTGTCCAAGGGCAGATGGTACTTTACAGATTTTAAGGTCACAAGAAAAGAAATTTTAGAACCTGTTAGTGGGTGATATGACAGCCAGAGATTTGTCTGGCTGTGTGCCTGAGGAAACCTAGAAATGGCTTGAAACCACTGGCCTCCCCTGCATTGTCCCCCTGCTGGAGCTAAAGCAGGAGTGAGTGAGATTCCCACCCAGGCAGACCCCTTCCGGTACCCCTGTTTTCTTGTGCATCTTGCCCAATCAGGAGCACCTTGGTGATCAGGACCCACACACACCCAAAAGCTGTCAATTTGAAACTTCTCCTGGTAAATAAGCATTTACATTTGCAGTAGAGACACAGAACCTTGCATTCTTTGCTGCATCCTGCCATTGCTCTTTCCTTGGTATGCACCATTTCTCCACCTTGCATGATTTTTGGGCCCTGGCACACGATGATAATAGCCTTCCAGTTCTCTCACTTTATGGTGCCAATAGGAAACATCAGGCATCTTTCCGGGGCACTAAGTGGCTTAGGGATGCAAAGCTTCTGCATATATCCTAGTGAAGATAATCTGGTCTTAGGGAAGGACTTCTCCCACCAAGTTGGCACAAGCCAGGTTTGAAATTTCTTGTGTTTCTTGGGGCAGAAAGAGCTAGCAAACTTTCTAAAGTCTGAGTCGGTTATTTGAATTATTTACCTTCATTTCTTTGTACTATTTGGCTGGAAACTCTCTATACTTTCACAAATTGGAGATTTAAAGAAAGATTGTGGGGTAAGAGGGAATTGAACTTGGTGGAGAATATGTATACACACACATACCTTATATACATAAAATATGACATATCTGCCCCCATATATGTATTTATATATGTCTCAATTGTGTGAGTCTTTAATATCTTTCATTTGGATCTAATAAAATTTACATCCACTATCTTTAGTGTAAATTAGGGCATAATATTCTTGGTTTGCATCAAACACAGTGATTGACAGAAAGTGGGCTAATGAGGAAAGTCAGTCAAATGAACTGACATGCTATACAATGTAGGAAAAACAGGTGTCCTCTGACCCACTCACATGTGAAAAGGTACAAGAAAGAAACTTAAAAACTCTAAATGAATAGAACTGATACCACTATAAGACTGAAAGTACAAGCATATCATAACTGAGTACTTTTTTTTACACAGAAATTAACCAGATAGGAGGCTAATATTGAAAATTAGAACCAAAAAAACTCCCAACTATTAATACATCAGAAGTTACCAAATTCATAGAATGGCCACTATCCAAAAGACAAGAAATAACAAGTGCTGGTGAGGATGTGGAGAAGAGGGAACCCTCCTGCACTGTTGGTGGGAATGTAAATTGTTGCAGCCACTGTAGAAAGCAGTATGGAGGTTCATCAAAAAAGTAACAACAGAAATACAATATGGCTCAGTAATTCTACATCTAGGAATTTACCAGAAGAAAGCAAAATCCCTGACTCAAAAGATATATGCACCCCTATGTTTACTGCCTCATTGTTTACAATAGCTAAGTTATGAAAGAGGCCAAAGATTCCATTAACTGAGGAACAGATAAAGAAGATGTGGTACATATACACAATGGAATATTATTCAGCCCTAAAAATGAAAGAAATCCTGCCATTTGCAGCAACATGGATGGACCTAGAGAGTATTATGCTCAGTGAAATAAGCCAAGTGAGAAAGACAAATACCATGTGATTTCTCTCATTTGTGGAATATAAAATCAAAGCAAAACAAAATGAAGAAAACAGCAGTAGATGCATAGACACTGAGAAGTGACTGGTGGTTACCACAGGGGAGGAGTTGGGATGCATGGTCGGTGAGGGTGAGGAGGATAAAGGGGCAGAAAAATTCTCAATCATAATATAAGTTGGTCACAGAGATGGTGTTACAGCATGAAGAATATAGTCAATGATTCCGTAACATTTTTCTATGTTGACAATAGCTGCACTAGTAGGGGTGAGGTTTCACTAAGGTGGGTAAATGTTGAACCACTGTGTTGTATGCTTGAAACCAATAGAAGATTGTAAATAAATGATACTTCAATAGAAGAAGTTACCAACTTCAATCCTACTTCAATGGGGCTATATACTAATAATTACATGGAATTGTTAAATGTGAACTTTACTTGAATACTATTTTTGCTTAATAAGAACAGATGTCTGAATGCCCATTTACACTGATGTAAGTTAAGCCCACATATTCCAATCTATTTATTTCAGCAGAAATTAGTAAATAGGAGTATTGTTTAAAATCAAGAAGCTATAGCATAAGCACCACCAATCATAATGCAAAAGTTCGAGGATGACTTCACTGCTACACTTTTTAGAAGACTGTAGTAGAAAAACAAAACATGGGGCTGAAAGAAAGACATAACTTTTAATATCTGAGAAAGACCAGAATAAAAATACATGGGAACTGCCTTTCTGAATGATGCTAACATCTTGTATATCCGTGTCACCACTGTGCTTGTTAACTTACAAGAATTTCTTACGTCTGCTTTTTGCGATAAAATAAATGACATAACCTCTTCTGGTTCATTGCCACTCACTTTTCCTTTCTGTCACCTGGAGGTGGTGGTCAGGAGTGTTGTGGTGGCTTGAGCACATTCCTAAGAAGTACAAGGTGGAAACAAGGATGGAGTGTTGGTCCTGTGTTCTATTGACAGATCTGAGCTTGGTCACCTTCTGGGGAATGGGGTGTTACTGATTCAGGGTGCTTGTCCAGTCTAACCTTTACTCCTATGAAAAACAAGAAACAAGACTGGTATTGCCTGCTCACCACCTTCCCCAGAGAAATTCAGAAAGGAACAGAGCAACAGGGAAATGTTTGACTTCACTCAACATGACTCCAAATGCTAGTTCTCAAAGATTTTTAATGGCTTAATTCTAGATCCCCTCTGCAGTTTGATACTGAACTGCCCAAAGATAGGCAGTCAGTGTTCCTTAAAATAATCCCTGAGGTGGTGCAATTTTTCAAGCATTGTACCGCTTAAAGTATTTGACTTTAATTGCAAGAATAATTGGTGTTCTGGCTTTTGGAGTAAGACTAATGCATTCATAAAGTAAAAATGCTTAAATGCAATTTGTTCCCCTAAATGTGTTGCTCTTGGCCTAGTGAATGAATTAAACACTTTTGCATGGCTTGGAATATATTACAAGTCTCATGAGCATGAGGCAAACACTCTTACAGATGGAATTCATGAAATGTATGTCTTTTGTCATAACAGCTCAGTCCAAGTGTACCCCATCAGAAAAGGAGAAAGGACATAATGATACTGGACAGAAATCACCACAAGCACTAATGGCAACTTGATGGAAATTCCAGGATATGAATCCAGAATCTTATTTTTGAAACAGTTTTTAAAAAAGTTGTGCCAGGTAACTCTGAGTTGCAGCACAGATATTTATGGATGAATTACATTTCTCTGCTGTGATATAAGGATGGAATAAATGGAACTCAGCACTCTAGCTTCTGGGGTTATTGCTCTACATTTATGAACTCCCCATACACTGTGAAGTCCAAACAACTCAGTGTTTTTACAGGGAAAATTTATTTCCCATTGAATGCAGCCAAATTCCAGAAAATTGCATGTAAAGTCATTTCCTCCGTTTTCATGCGTGCTGTTCTATGATACTTCTATCAGAAATTCTTTACAATCAAATGGCATATCCCATCACAATAGGGATGAGCCCCACATGGAAAGCACTTCATGGCGTTCACCCAAGAGAACGCAAACGTCAACATATTATCCTTAACAGTTTTGAGTAATGAGTTGGAGCTTATTTTTCTTTGCAATAAGTGACAGAACCTGTTCCAAACATTACCCACCAGGTTAAATTCAAATGGTAGGATTATAGAAGTCCATTTAAGCAATACATTTGCTAATGAAATTTCATCTTGAAACATGTTTTGAAATAAAGTACACAGACTGAGATGAATAGTTCACCCAGAGTTTTGCCAGCCAGAACACATCCATAGCAGAATCTCCAGAATATGGCGGATGAATTGAGGGCATATTTCTATGCCAAATTTGAGTGATAGATGTTCTAGGTTCAAAATAGTAATGTGCTGCCTGCAGGGGAAAAACAAATTAGCTCTCACTTGTTTCTGATCCAGAGCCTGAAATAGTGATAGGAAAAGTTGACCAAGTCAGGTCCAATGTTCAGCAGGTCTTTATGGGAAAGGCTTGGGAGGTCAGATCCTCTGTGGTTAATTTCCCTTTAGTGAACTTTACAGATTTCCATCTGAACCAGGAAGGAGAGCCCTGTTTCAGTCTTCAGTACAAGGCTGCTGGTCAGGCTCACATCAAAATTTCTTTTATTTATAAAGGGAAGTAAAATGTCCAGAATCTGAAAGCTAAGGAGAAAGTCAAACTACAGGAGAAAAATAATCACAAACCAGGAAAGCACACAAGAAAGGAAAAAGGCGAGGAGACTGACAGGTGGGAAATATCTAAAAGGAAACGTACCAGTTATCAAACTTATCTGCAAACCCACAAAATCCTTTGAGAAAGCCTTTTTCATAACACTCTCGACCCTTCCCCTATCTTCAGTTTTTAGACACCGTGCGGTTCAATAATGAACTCATCTGGGGTTAAATTCATCCTGTGGCCCTTCCTAACTTCTCTGTATTCGGGGAGATGCCTGACTATCCATGTTTATCTTCCCCTGTGTCATGGCCTATTTTAAGAGATGCTGCTGCAAGCATTGGGGGAGCTAACTAATATGTGTGAACCACAGTGCTCAGGAACTGCCACCCCCATGAGCTCTGTGACACTTACATCTCCAGGGCCCATTTCTCCATGACTAACCACCTGGCCTTACACAGGGTTTGGAGAGAAGCCTGAGACCTGGTGTCTTACCGGCCACATGGTGGCCTCATGAAGAATTTTAGTATCCCGGGCAGAGCAGGGCTGCACCAGGAGACGCCACATAGATGGGACGTGACATTGAGATGGCAGGCCCAATTCCCTTACCTTCTGAGCCAGAGCTATTAGGAGGGGAGACATCCGGCTGTGAGGAAGCTATAAGGAACTGAAGGCTACATAGTCCCTGCTCTCTCCACTTGCTAATGGAGAGCCCTCTGGGAGAGCTGACGGTTCTGTGCTCCCTGGAATAAACTGCCTGTTGGATGATGCCGCCAGTCATGGGCTCTCATGGTGAAGCTCAATTTTTAAGGCTGCTCTTTGGGTTAGGAAAGCTTATTTTCTTTCCTTATTGCTTTAGGAATCTACAATATGGTATATAGTATCTAGAGCTTTGAGATATACCTGTTGGATCTTTACCGTGACTCTTAGAAATACCAGGGTTTGTTCATCACACTGCATTCTGGGAGTTGAACCCAGTACCCAGTACACTGTGAATATTCAATAAATATGAAGTTCACAGAGGAGGAATCTGAGGCTTAGATAAGTTTAGAATACTTCAGAATGTCAGATAATTAGCAAATGTCAGTGTCAGAATTGAAACCCACCCCTCTGAGACCAACACAGTACTCCTTCCATTGAACCGCATCATCCTGTCTTTCAGGACTATTATTAGAAATACTCATCCATGAATGATCACGTGTCTAGAGAAGTCCCTGACAGCACTCCATTTATTTGCACCATCATTATTCGAATTACACTTGCTGTAGACTTTGATTACTTTGCTATAATACCTATTGGTTTAGGGAAATCACCACCCAGGCCAACTGTATAAGGGATGGTAACATCTATAATGTGGAGTGGGAAGCTGGGCTTAAATATCATCCTGCAGTGTGGCCACGTCATTCTCAGAAAGTTCTAAGAGGGACTAATTCCCAAAATGTGAAGGAACACTACAGTAATCAGTCAATTAGAAATTGAACTAGGTATTCAATCTCAGGGGATGAGATGTCACATAGGCTTATTTCTCGGGAAGGAGGTAGGTACAGTGCAGGACACACTGTGGTCACTAAAGTCATACACATTTATTTGCATCATTCACCCTCTTGATTGTTACTAAGATCCTGGAACACTGAATTGACTTCAGACACATCACAAAGACAACTCTGGAAAATTTTCCGGCAGACCTTTCATCGAGTCTCTGTCATGTCTGTTACAGTTCTCCTTTTCTCCCCTCCTCTTGTGTGGTGTGAAAGAACTTTAGCCTAGCTAAGCACTTTGGTGTACCTTTATTGAATGATCTCATCGCCCCATTACAGGACTGGTTAGGAGGCCAGAGCAGGTAAGGTCCTGTGCTGGTCAGTGACCAAGCTGGGCCGAGGGACCAGCTCTCCTGCCTCCCTGGCCTCGGAGGCACAGTCATGTCATCTCAGCTTCATTTCTCCCTACATTCTATGTCTTTTCTTTTCTCGCACCTTGTGCTTTGGGTCTTCTTACTCAGTAAGCTGGTGCTTATTTTTCTGAGATTGTGCTTGTTTTATATCCCTAATTTTCTACCACGCTCCTCCCCTTCTTTGCCTTCCTTCCTTTAAATTAATTTAAAAGCATTCTCTTCTTTTTTCACTTCAAGTCTCCCCTGGGGTCTCTATGAACTGCAGGCACTAGAGGGCAACATGATCGCACAGAGCTGACAAGGACAAGGACAGCCTCTTAGGCTGGAGAGCCAGGTAGACGTGAAAAATTAGGCCAGTAGAGAATCATATTGGCGCTTCACTACGTGTGAAAGCACGTTCACCAGTATCGGATTTTTAAACCTAACAAAAGTATGGAGAGACATGGTCAAGTATCACTGTCTGTATTTTAAACAAAAGAATGAAGCTGGGTTTGCGAGAATGTAAGTGTCTTGGCCAAGGTCATAGAAAGAGCAAAATGTATCCGTTCCTTAAATGGTACACCCTGGAATAGTCTAGCATAAAACTTGAAAATGCATTTCTATTTTCTCAAGATTTAAGAATAACTGTGGTAAAGTATTATATCTTTGTAACACAATCAAACAGAACCATGAAATTATTCCCATCATTAAAATACAAAGCATCAGCTACACAGACATTGCCAGAGGGAAGCTGTCTATCATTTCAAGGCAATGGATTTAGCTAAGTATTTTCTAGATGCCCTTTATTACTACCTTGTCCAGTAATTGGAAATTTGGTTACTTTTTATCTGGGTTTGTCAGGTGTTTTCTAGTTACGCTTTTTTCTTTAATATGACTTTTTTTGGGCAAAACAGATGCATGCTATTTTGTCCCACTTTTCCTGTCTGGTATTTGAAGTAAAGAAAAACAGATAACAGTACAGTTTCCCCTTATAAAATATCTGCTCTTCAAGAGCATGCCATTGTTTCTCTTCTCTCTGTGATTCATTGAACACATTGAAAGAAAGCCGTTCTCAGACTACCAACATTGCTTATTTGCTTGGTATTGTCAGCAGCAAAATAGAAAAAGAATCTATTTATAAAAAGTCTGCAAAGCCTTGTTTTGTCTGACTCCATTCTCCAGACATTTTGAGCTTTGCATGTTTGAATTTTTGAGAGGACAGGCCCTTCCTGGCAGTATAGCACCTGGTGCACGGTAAGGGTAGATGAGGATCCTGTTCCCAGGGATTAGGGAATTCCAGAGCTAAAGGTGATGGATGGAGAGAGGGAGTAGAAGAATAGAGAAGGAAATAAACCAGGTGGGTAGTGGAGGTGAGCAAAGGTTTCCATAGCTAAGAGGGAAAAAGCATAATTAAAAATGAAAAAGAAGACAAAAGCCGTGAGCTGCATGAATGGCTCTAAATAAGATGCCTTTGCTCTGATATGATGGGGGTGCCTGCAGGGGAGACTCCAGAGAGGAGGGGATTTATCATGGGTCAACATTTATTTATCCTTTCTGCTTCAAGGGATTCATGTTTGAAAGATTAATTTCACAAACGAAACCTTGCAATAAAAGAAAATTTGCACTAGCCTTTATGTAGAATCCTAAAAACTCCAATTGCTTTCCAGTAACTCTCACATCATTCCTAGGAAGGAAAGGAAGGAGTTAAGAAACCAAAGAATTATGTTGAGAACAGCTCTGTAAAAGCTCCTGTTTCCATCTTCATTTTTATCATTTTTAAAGACCTGTTTTTACGTAGAGCTAGCATTTTACAATAATGTGAAGTCAAGAATTATGAGCCAGATATTTTTAGAAATATCTTAATTTGGAAACTCTTGTGTATAAATGATGCCGAATTCTTGTTCACGAAGCTGAAGAAAGAGCTTATCGAACACCAATGGTAGGAGAGCGAGGTGTAGGCTTTTTCTTAGAAATAGGGTGGAAATAGAAAAGGAAGCCCGGGTTGGTGCGTTGTCTAGGGGGTTTTACAGGCAAAGGAGGATTTTATGAGAAAATGAAGAAAACTGCTTAGGGGTGTGGACATGTGCCACCTTCCCTCCCATCAAGGTGGGCTGGGTTCTATGCTTGCTAGGTCTGTTTGCAGTGAAGTCAGGGGTTATACTGGGACACCCTTCTTTATTTGTGAAACACTCAAGCATTCTAGGCGATGTTGCTCCAGGCCTTTTGACCTTTAAGTGACGTCAATGAACCCTGCTTTTTCCTGAGGCCCTGCCCCTACTCTGACTACAACCAGGGTCCCTGTCTCATAAATACGAACTGAAAAGACCCACACAAGTATGCCTACATTCTTACTTGTGGCCTTAAAGGACAGTGTGTGTGTGTTTGTGTGTGTGTGTGTGTTTTCTTTGTAGACACATTAGCTTAACTGTGAAAATGTGAAAGGAAAGCGTACTGAATGGGGCATAAAAGCCAATGTGTTCTGATAACAAATATTTGAATGACAGAAAGGTAAAGACCTGTAAATGTGAGAATATGAGCCATCTAGGTGCAAATGAAATATTAGACACTGTAGGGAACTAAAAATAGAAATGTATATGTTCATTTTTCCACTGTTAGACCACTTTCCTTGAAAAACATGACTCTTTTCCAGCAATGCCAACAAAATAGAGATTCGTGGATTCAACCTGTTGTGTACAACACAACGTACCGACAAGTTTCAGGATAAATAGTACCCAGTAAATATATGCTGTCATCACACCTACATATTTATTCAAAGGAAACCAACAAAATGATTCAAATTTTCCCTAAGAACTTACTATTTTTACTGTGCTTTACTGCCTAGAAGCCATTTGACAATAAAGCTGTAATTAGCTTCAATTCTGGAATAAGAGAGGACCTCCAAGGATATCTGTTTCTACTTGCATGCTTACCCCAGCATTACTAACGGTTGTTTTATTATGTGTTAGGTTTTGTTTTTTTCTATGATGCTCAGCAGATGAGTTAAATACATTCAGAAGAGGTGACACAATCATTCAAAGGGAGCTTTGACCTTATTTTTAATCCTAACGCCACGCCAACCCTCTCTCTAGGGGGCAAAAGGAAGAAGGTCCCATTTCTGCCCTGTGTGCCAAGCGGGAGAGCATTATTTCATCTACCACCCATTCACTGACAGAATGCATGCCAGTTGTACATTGTAGGGCTCTGGGTCTCCATGGAGCCACAGCTCACTGAGATTTGTATCTTAATTTTCTGCAGAAGCAAGAACACAATGAGCAATATGTAGATAAGAAATATCCATTACCTTTATTCTTAAAGTTGTTAAAATCATCCTTGTTTCTCTATTTTCATGCATCCATACAGGGTAGGCTAAACTATGTAGAAGGACTGGCCACTGCATTGCCACCGGCGGCTAGCAGTCTTTCTCACAGATAAATCTCACCTTTGAAAAAAAATCTAAACCAGGAATAGAATCTACTAGGAACAGGGCTCTGTGGACTGTGATGCGCTGCGTATTGCCTTTGGAATTCTTTCTGGTTAAAGCTACAGGCTTCCAGCATCCAGAGCTGACCATGACGGGCTCCACCAGAGCGACGCGGAGCTGGGCTCCCTCTCAGCCAGCTGTGATACCATCACGGGCTCTTCTGCTGGGCGGGGAGGGCGGGGCTGGGAGTTACCGGGGAAACAGGGCAGCATTTGCCCGCCCTGCCTGGCCCCCGGGCAACTGCAGCGCAATGGGTGGGGAGGCTATCTTTGGAAAATCGCTGCTCCCTCGGGTCTTCCCTGCCCCCCACCCATTAACACTTTTATTTCTCCCCAACTTCTTTTATTACTGAATATGAGGTTTCCGTTTTTATTGCAGGGACATTATCTGAAGGATCTCAAGTCTTTACCAGTGTTAAATCCTACGTGTGGCCTGCTTTCTAATCACCGCCAGCCCTCGTGTCCATCCCCCGCCCTGCACCGACACCCACACTCTGCCAGTCACATTATTCAGGATGTCAAGCTGGCCTACGGAATACAAGGGCAAGTGTTGCTAAGGTAACAGGATTGAAACATGTCTGCAGGAGTAGATGCTTTATAACCACGGGTTTCCCTCATTTGCATTTAAAGGCACCTGAGAAATAGCCTCAAAGCCAGCCAAGTCCTTGAAACTAAAATAAGAGAGAATTTTGTTTTAATGTCTCCTGTTAAGTGTCTCCTGTTAAGTCATTGAACAACTTATGCCACTGCAGGGTTGCAGAAACGCAGGAAAAATTTCAGGTGCTAATAATTTTCATTGTACTGGTTGCAGAGCTGATGGATTTCAGAGAACCCCACCTACCCTCACTTTCTCATCTTAAACACTGGGAAGAAACAGAAATTTGCCCTCTTCTTTTTGCTTCAAGGATTTTGCTTCCTGGATTGCCCTTCACAGCACTCACAAAGGTTGAACTTCTGAAAACCTGGTGTGTGTCCGTCCTATTTCTTGGTGATCTAAGAGCACCTCATTGCACATTCACAACAGAGGCAGGCGTTCAAGAGTGTTCCATGGCAAAGCTCAGATGTGAGGTACAAAAAATCCCTCCGGTGAAGTGAAATTCAGGAATTTTCTTATGATTCAAGAGCTAGGAAACATATCAAATATGCCTGAAGATGAACATAAATATCTTTCTAGGATCTGATCACAGCCTTCAACACCAGCCGGATGAAATTCCAAGAATGAGCTATAGAGACCAAGCAGCAGGAACTAAACTTTGCTGACTTGTAAGGATGGTGACTTGTTTCAAAAGAAACATATTGGAGATTTGCCTGTGATTCGGCTCCATCTTAAAGGGCTCCTGAATGTGTATGACCAGAGCAGAGACATAAATGCTTGTAACCTATCGAAAAAGGCAGATTCATAAAGGGTTTCAAAAGTTACTGAAACAATCAGGAAAACAATTCCATTCACAATTGCGTCAAGAAGATTAAAATGACTAGGAATAAGCCTAACGAAGGAGGTGAAAGACCTATACCCTGAAAACTACAAGACACTCCTAAGAGAAATTAAAGAGGACACTAATAAATTGAAATTCATCCCTTGCTCTTGGCTAGGAAGAATAAATATTGTCAAAATGGCTATACTACCTAAAAGCAATCTACAGATTCAACGCAATCCCTATCAAAATACCAACAGCTTTCTTCAAGGAACTGGAACAAATAATTCTAAACTTTATATCTAACCACAATAGACCCCGAGTAGCCAAAGCAATCCTGAGAAGGAGCAATCAAACAGGGGGAATTACACTCCCTGATTTCAAGCTCTACTACAAAGCCACAGAAATCAAGACAATTTGGTATGGGCACCCCAACAGACCCACAGACCAGCGGAACCGAACAGAAAATCCAAACATTAACCCAAACACGTACAGTCAATTAATATTGGATAAAGGAGCCTTGGATATACAATGGGGAAATGACAGTGTCTTCAGCAGCTGGTGTTGGCAAAACTGGGCAGCTACATGGAAGAGAATGAAACTGGACTACTGCCTAACCCCATACTCCAAAGTAAACTCAAAATGGATGAAAGACCTGAATGTATGTCATGAAACCATAAAACTCTTAGAAATAAACATAGGCAAAAATCTCTTGGACATAAACATGAGCGACTTCTTCATGAACATATCTCCCCGGTCAAGGGAAACAAAGGAAAATGAACAAGTGGGACTATATGAAGCTGAAAAGCTTCTGTACAGTAAAGGACACCATCAGCAGGACAAGAAGACATCCTCCAGTTTGGGAGAATATATTCATAAATGACATATCCGATAAAGGGTTGACATGTAAAATGTATAAAGAACTCATGCAGTTTCTCTGCTGTGATGTAAGGATGGACTAAATGGAACTCAGCACTCTAGTTTCTGGGTTATTGCTCCACATTTATGAACTCCCCTATGCAGTGTGAAGTCCAAACAACTCAGTGTTTTTACAGGGAAAATTTATTTCCCATTGAATGCAGCCAAATTCCAGAAAATTGCATGTAAAGTCATTTCCTCTGTTTTCATGTGTGCTGTTCTATGATACTTCTATCAGAAATTCTTTACAATCAAATGGCATATCCCATCACAATAGGGATGAGCCCCACATGGAAAGCACTTCTTAGCGTTCACCCAAGAGAAGGCAAACTTCAACATGTTATCCTTAACAGTTTTGTGTAATGAGTTGGGGCTTTTTTTTCTTTGCAATAAGTGACAGAACCTGTTCCAAACGTTACCCACCATGTTAAATTCAAATGGTAGGATTATAGAAGTCCATTTAAGCAATACATTTGCTAATGAAATTTCATCTGGAAACATGTTTTCAAATTAAGTACACAGACTGAGATGAATAGTTCCCCCAGAGTTTTGCCAGCCAGAACACATCCATAGCAGAATCTCCAGAATATGGCGAATGAATTGAGGGCATATTTTTATGCCAAATTTGAGTGATAGATGTTCTAGGTTCAAAATAGTAACGTGCTGCCTGCAGGGGAAAAACAAATTAGCTCTCACTTGTTTCTGATCCAGAGCCTGAAATAGTGATAGGAAATGTTGACCAAGTCAAGTCCAATGTTCAGCAGGTCTTTATGGGAAAGGCTTGGGAGGTCAGATCCTCTGTGGTTAATTTCCCTTTAGTGAACTTTACAGATTTCCATGTGAACCAGGAAGGAGAAGAGAGCCCTGTTTCAGTCTTCAGTACAAGGCTCCTGGTCAGGCTCACATCAAAATTTCTTTTATTTATAAAGGGAAGTAAAATGTACAGAATCTGAAAGCTAAGGAGAAAGTCAAACTACAGGAGAAAAATAATCACAAACCAGGAAAGCACGCAAGAAAGGAAAAAGGCGAGGAGACTGACAGGTGGGAAATATCTAAAAGGAAACGTACCAGTTATCAAACTTATCTGCAAACCCACAAAATCCTTTGAGAAAGCCTTTTTCATAACACTATCGACCCTTCCCCTATCTTCAGTTTTTAGACACCGTGCGGTTCTAGAATGAACTCATCTGGGGTTAAATTCATCCTGTGGCCCTTCCTAACTTCTCTGTATTCGGGGAGATGCCTGACTACCCATGTTTATCTTCCCCTGTGTCATGGCCTATTTTAAGAGATGCTGCTGCAAGCATTGGGGGAGCTAACTAATATGTGTGAACCACAGTGCTCAGGACCTGCCACCCCACGAGCTCTGTGACACTTACATCTCCAGGGCCCATTTCTCCATGACTAACCACCTGGCCTTACCCAGGGTTTGGAGAGAAGCCTGAGACCTGGTGTCTTACCGGCCACATGGTGTCCTCATGAAGAATTTTAGTTTCCCGGGCAGAGCAGGGCTGCACAAGGAGACAGCAGGTAGATGGGATGTGACACTGTGATGGCAGGCCCAATTCCCTTACCTTTGGAGCCAGAGCTATTAGGAGGGGAGACATCCGGCGGTGAGGAAGCTATAAGGAACTGAAGGCTACATAGTCCCTGCTCTCTCCACTTGCTAATGTAGAGCCCTCCCGGAGAGCTGACGGTTCTGTGCTCCCTGGAATAAACTGCCTGTTGGATGATGCCACCAGTCACGGGCTCTCATGGTGAAGCTCAAATTTTAAGGCTGCTCTTTGGGTTAGGAAAGCTTATTTTCTTTCCTTATTGCTTTAGGAATCTACAATATGGTATATAGTATCTAGAGCTTTGAGATATACCTGTTGGATCTTTACTGTGACTCTTAGAAATACCAGGGTTTGTTCATCCCACTGCATTCTGGGAGGTGAACCCTGTACCCAGCACACTGTGAATATTCAATAAATATGAATAAACTAATTCCCACTTCACAGAGGAGGAATCTGAGGCTTAGATAAGTTTACAATACTTCAGAAGATCAGATAATTAGCAAATGTCAGTGTCAGAATTGAAACCCACCCCTCTGAGACCAACATAGTACTCCTTCCATTGAACCGCATCATCCTGTCTTTCAGTACTATTATTAGAAATACTCATCCATGAATGAACACGTGTCTAGAGAAGTCCCTGACAGCACTCCGTTTATTTGCACCATTATTATTCGCATTACACTTGTTGTGGACTTTGATTACTTTGCTATAATACCTATTGGTTTAGGGAAAACACCACCCAGGCTGACTGTATACGTGATGGTAACATCTATAATGTGGAGTGGGAAGCTGGGCTTAAATATCGTCCTGCAGTGTGGCCACGTCATTCTCAGAAAGTTCTAAGAGGGACTAATTTCCAAAATGTGAAGGAACTCTTCAGTAATCAGTCAATTAGAAATTGAACTAGGTATTCAATCTCAGGGGATGTGATGTCACATAGGCTTAGTTCTCGGGAAGGAGGTAGGTACAGTGCAGGACACACTGTGGTCACTAAAGTCATACACATTTATTTGCACCATTCACCCTCTTGATTGTTACTAAGATGCTGGGACACTGAATTGACTTCAGACACATCACAAAGACAACTCTGGAAATTTTTCCGGCAGATCTTTCATCGAGTCTCTGCCATGTCTGTTACAGTTCTCCTTTTCTCTCATTCTCTTATGTTTCATCAAAGAACTTCAGCCTAGCTAAGCACTTTGGTGTACCTTTATTGAATGATCTCATTGCCCAGTTACAGGACTGGTTAAGAGGCCAGAGCAGGTAAGGTCCTGTGCTGGTCAGTGACCAAGCTGGGCCTAGGAACCAGCTCTCCTGCCTCCCTGGCCTCAGAGACACCGTCACCTCAGCCTCATTTCTCCCTACATTCTAATTCTTTTCTTTTCTCCCACCTTGTGCTTTGGGTCTTCTTACTCAGTAAGCTGGTGCTTATTCTTCTGAGATTGTGGTTGTTTTATATCCCTAATTTTCTACCACCCTCCTCCCCTTCTTTGCCTTCCTTCTTTAAATCCATTTAAAATCATTCTCTTCTTTTTTCCTTTCAAGTCTCCCTTGGGGCCTCTATGAACTGCAGGCACTAGAGTGCAACATGATCGCATAGAGCTGAAAAGGACAAGGACAGCCTCTTAGGCTGGAGAGCCAGGTAGACGTGCAAAATTAGGCCAACAGAGTATCATATTGGCGCTTCACTGCATGTGAAAGCACGTTCACCAGTATCGGCTGTTTAAACCTCACAAAAGTATGGAGAGACATGGTCAAGTATCACTGTCTGTATTTTAAACAAAAGAAGGAAGCTGGGTTTCAGAGAACGTAAGTGTCTTGGCCAAGGTCATAGAAAGAGCAAAATGTATCCGTTCCTTAAATGGTACACCCTGGAATAGTCTAGCATAAAACTTGAAAATGCATTTCTATTTTCCCAAGGTTGAAGAATAACTGTGGTAAAGTATTATATCTTTGTAACACAATCAAACAGAACCGTGAAATTTTTCCCATCATTAAAATACAAAGCATCAGCTACAGAGTCATTGCCAGTTAGAGGGAAGCTGTCTATCATTTCAAGGGAATGGATTGAGCTAAATATTTTCTGGAAGCCCTTTATTACTACCGTGTCCAGTAATTGGAAATGTGGTTTCTTTTAATCTGGATTGTCAGGTGTTTTCTAGTTACGCTTTTTTCTTTAATATGACTTTTTTTGGGCAAAACAGATGCATGCTATTTTGTCCCACTTTTCCTGTCTGGTATTTGAAGTAAAGAAAAAAAGATAACAGTACAGTTTCCCCTTATAAAATATCTGCTCTTCAAGAGCATGCCATTGTTTCTCTTCTCTCTGTGATTCATTGAACACCTTGAAAGAAAGCTGTTCTCAGACTACCAACATTGCTTATTTGCTTGGTATTGTCAGCAGCAAAATAGAAATAGAATCTATTTATAAAAAGTCTGCAAAGCCTTGTTTTGTCTGACTCCATTCTCCAGACATTTTGAGCTTTGCATCTTTGAATTTTTGAGAGGACAGGCCCTTCCTGGCAGTATAGCACCTGGTGCACGGTAAGGGTAGATGAGGATCCTGTTCCCAGGGATCAGGGGATTCCAGAGCTAAAGGTGATGTATGGAGAGAGGGAGTAGAAGAAGAGAGAAGGAAATAAACCAGGTGGGTAGTGGAGGTGAGCAAAGGTTTCCATAGCTAAGAGGGAAAAATGTATAATTAAATATGAGAAAGAAGACAAAAGCGTGAGCTGCATGAATGGCTCTAAATAAGATGCCTTTGCTCTGATATGATGTGGCCGCCTGCAGGGGAGACTCCAGAGAGGAGGGGATTTATCATGGGTCAACATTTATTATTCCTTTCTGCTTCAAGGGATTCATGTTTGAAAGATTAATTTCACAAATGAAACCTTGCAATAAAAGAAAATTTGAACTAGCCTTTATGTAGAATCCTAAAAAGTGCAATTGCTTTCCAGTAACTCTCACATCATTCCAAGGCAGGAAAGGAAGGAGTTAAGAAACCAAGGAATTATGTTGAGAACAGCTCTGTAAAAGCTCCTGTTTCCATCTTCATTTTTATCATTTTTTAAAGACCTGTTTTTATGCAGAGCTAGCATTTTACAACGATGTGAAGTCAAGTATTATGAGCCAGATATTTTTAGAAAAATCTTAATTTGGAAACTCTTGTGTATCCTTGATGCCGGATTCTTGTTCACGAAGCTGAAGAAAGAGCTTATTGAACACCCATGGTAGGAGAGCGAGGTGCAGGCTTTTACTTAGAAATAGCGTGGAAATAGACAAGGGAGCCCGGGTTGGTGCGTTGTCTAGGGGGTTTTATAGGCAAAGGAGTATTTTATGAGAAAATGAAGAAAACTGCTTAGGGGTGTGGACATGTGCCACCTTCCCTCCCATCAAGGTGGGCTGGGTTCTCTGCTTGCTAGGGCTGTTTACAGTGAAGTCAGGGGTTATACTGAGACACCCTTCTTTATTTGTGAAACACTCAAGCATTCTAGGCGATGTTGCTCCAGGCCTTTTGACCTTTAAGTGACCTCACTGAACCCTGCTTTTTCCTGAGGCCCTGACCCTACTATGACTACACCCATGGTCCCGGTCTCATAAATACCAACTGAAAAGACCCACACAAGTATGCCTACATTCATATTTGTGGCCTTAATGGACAGTGTGTGTGTGTGTGTGTGTGTGTGTGTGTGTGTGTGTGTGTGTGTGTGTGTGTGTGTGTGTGTTTTCTTTGTGGACACATTAGCTTAACTGTGAAAATGTGAAAGGAAAGCGTATTGAATGGGGCATAAAAGCCAATGTGTTCTGATAACAAATATTTGAATGACAGAAAGGTAAAGACCTGTAAATGTGAGAATATGAGCCCTCTAGGTGCAAATGAATTATTAGACACTGTAGGGAACTAAAAATAGAAATGTATATGTTCATTTTTCCACTGTTAGACCACTTTCCTTGAAAAACATGACTCTTTTCCAGCAATGCCAACAAAACAGAGATTCGTGGATTCAACCTGTTTTGTACAACACAACATACTGACAAGTTTCAGGATAAATAGTACCCAGTAAATATAGGCTGTCATCACACCTACATATTTATTCAAAGGAAACAACAAAATGATTCAAATTTTCCCTAAGAACTTACTATTTTTACTGTGCTTTACTGCCTAGAAGCCATTTTACAATAAAGCTGTAATTAGCTTCAATTCTGGAATAAAAGAGGACCTCCAAGGATATCTGTTTCTACTTGCATGCTTACCCCAACATTACTAACGGTTTATTTTATTATGTGTTAGGTTTTGTTTTTCTCTATGATGCTGAGCAGATGAGTTAAATACATTCAGAAGAGGTGACACAATCATTCAAAGGGAGCTTTGACCTTATTTTTAATCCTAACGCCACGCCAACCCTCTCTCTAGGGGGCAAAAGGAAGAAGGTCCCATTTCTGCCCTGTGCGCCAAGCGGGAGAGCATTATTTCATCTACCACCCATTTACTGACAGAATGCATGCCAGTTGTACATTGTAGGGCTCTGGGTCTCCATGGAGCCACAGCTCACTGAGATTTGTATCTTGATTTTCTGCAGAAGCAAGAACACAATGAGCAATATGTAGATAAGAAATATCCATTACCTTTATTCTTAAAGTTGTTAAAATCATCCTTGTTTCTCTTTTTCATGCATCCATACAGGGTAGGCTAAACTATGTAGAAGGACTGGCCACTGCATTGCCACCGGCGGCTAGCAGTCTTTCTCACAGATAAATCTCACCTTTGAAGAAAAATCTAAACCAGGAATAGAATCTACTAGGAACAGGGCTCTGTGGACTGTGATGCGCTGCGTATTGCCTTTGGAATTCTTTCTGGTTAAAGACCCAGGCTTCCAGCATCCAGAGCTGACCATGACGGGCTCCACCAGAGCGACGCGGAGCTCGGCTCCCTCTCAGCCAGCTGTGATGGCATCACGGGCTCCTCGGCGGGGCGGGGCGGGGCGGGGCTGGGAGTTACCGGGGAAACAGGGCAGCATTTGTCCGCCCTGCCTGGCCCCCGGGCAACTGCAGCGCAATGGGTGGGAAGGCTATCTTTGGAAAATCGCTGCTCCCTCGGGTCTTCCCCACCCCCAACCCATTAACACTTTTATTTCTCCCCAACTTCTTTTATTACTGAATATGAGGTTTCCGTTTTTATTGCAGGGACATTATCTGAAGGATCTCAAGTCTTTACCAGTGTTAAATCCTACGTGTGGCCTGCTTTCTAATCACCGCCAGCCCTCGTGTCCATCCCCCGCCCTGCACCGACACACACACTCTGCCAGTCACATTATTCAGGATGTCAAGGTGGCCTATGGAATACAAGGGCAAGTGTTGCTAAGGTAACAGGATTGAAACACGTCTGCAGGAGTAGAAGCTTTATAACCACGGGTTTCCCTCATTTGCATTTAAAGGCACCTGAGAAATAGCCTCAAAGCCAGCCAAGTCCTTGAAACTAAAATAAGAGAGAATTTTGTTTTAATGTCTCCTGTTAAGTGTCTCCTGTTAAGTCATTGAACAACTTATGCCACTGCAGGGTTGCAGAAACGCAGGAAAAATATCAGGTGCTAATAATTTTCATTGTACTGGTTGCAGAGCTGATGGATTTCAGAGAACCCCACCTACCCTCACTTTCTCATCTTAAACACTGGGAAGAAACAGAAATTTGCCCTCTTCTTTTTGCTTCAAGGATTTTGCTTCCTGGATTGCCCTTCACAGCACTCACAAAAGTTGAACTTCTGACAACCTGGTGTGTGTCCGTCCTATTTCTTGGTGATCTAAGAGCACCTCATTGCACATTCACAACAGAGGCAGGCGTTCAAGAGTGGTCCATGGCAAAGCTCAGATGTGAGGTACAAAAAAATCCCTCCGGTGAAGTGAAATTCAGGAATTTTCTTATGATTCAAGAGCTAGGAAACATATCAAATATGCCTGAAGACGAACATAAATATCTTTCTAGGATCTGATCACAGCCTTCAACACCAGCCGGATGAAATTCCAAGAATGAACTGTAGAGACCAAGCAGCAGGAACTAAACTTTGCTGACTTGTAAGGATGGTGACTTGTTTCAAAAGAAACATATTGGGGATTTGCCTGTGATTCGGCTCCATCTTAAAGGGCTCCTGAATGTGTATGACCAGAGCAGAGACATAAATGCTTGTAACCTATCGAAAAAGGCAGATTCATAAAGGGTTTCAAAAGTTACTGAAACAATTGAAAGGACCAAACTAATGCCATGACAGGCCCCAGAAAGCCTCAGAAATCAGAGGGCCTGAGTTTCAGTTTCCCCAAAACCACCTGAAGGAATAGGAAAATTTTAAGTAGGCTCTGACCCTTGGCCTGAGTCATAAAAACCGGCCTGAACACAATGACACAATAGCTGCAAACCCGTGCTAGGTAATCCTCCCCAAAACTGATAGATTGTGAAGATAAAGACCTGTGAGACCCTACTGTGAATATAAGATAAAGCCCTGTGAGACCCTACTGTGAAGATAATGCCCTGTGAGACCCTAATTGAAATATTTTTGCTATCGAATCATCAGCAGACCTCCCCCTCGCCTCCCCCTGGTTATGGTCCCTTTTTCCTTTAAAACCTCCTATGATTTCTGCTCGGGGTCGGACTCTGCTCCTGCGTGAGTTGAGTCTTGACCCCAGCGCACTGGTGGAATCAATAAACCTCTTGCTGTTTGCATCAAGACCGGTCTCTTGTGAGTATTTGGGTCGCCGTCCACCCCGGGGCTGAGCAGGGCCTGTTTTCTGGGTCTTATATTTGGGGGCTCGTCCGGGATCTGCGGCCACCCTATTCTCCAGAGACCCACTTGGAGGTAAGCAACGGATCATTAAGTTTCTGTGTGCGCCGGCGCCTGTTTGTTCTGTCAGGTATCTGGGTCTGTGAAAAGCGCTTTCGGTTTGGCAGCCGCTTGCCACTCCCATAAGGGAACGGAAAGCTGTGGTAAGGCAGACGTGCCAGGGGCCACAAGCTGCTACCCTGGGGGACGCTCCTGGGTGTGAAATGGGGGATTTTTCCGCCCGTCTGTTGGAAGGGGAAAGGGTCCGGTTTGAGCGGATTCAACGGAGGGACCCTCCCCCGTCTGAATACCTCTCTTGTCTGTGGAAAACGAGAGGAGGAAAGTGTTTGTTGGCGTCTTTTGTCGTTTTGTGGCTTGCTGTTTTTGTTTATTTAGAAAAGACCAAAATGGGACAGACTGTGACAACCCCTTTGTCTCTGACTTTGGACCGCTGGACGGATGTCAAGAATAGGGCCCATGACTTGTCTGTAGAAGTTAGAAAAAGACAATGGCAGACCCTGTGCTTGACTGAGTGGCCGGCCTTCAATGTAGGTTGGCCTGCTGAGGTACTTTTAACAGAGAATTAATTTTTGCAGTTAAAAATCTTGTTTTTCAGCCAAGAGCCGATTCTCACCCTGACCACCAACCCTACATCATGTAACCAATAAGGAAAACTGCTGTTTTGATTGTTTCCTTTCATCATGTACTTCTTTGTCCATATTGTGTAAAAGTAATTTCTCATAACAAAAGCTGTCTTCCTCTCTTCTCTGAGTATTAAAGTGAACAACTGAGCAGTAGAGGGTTTGGACTTGTATCCCTGCCATCCCTGGGCAGCCCCTGCAGCAGAAGATGGCAGAGGTGTTACAGCTACAGAAGATGGGGGTGGGAGGGAGGAATCCAAGTGATCCTGGCCTCAGAAATTCAGGCCTGCCTGTATTCATTTACAGGGAGATTTTTCTAAATGGAAGAATCTCATTTCAGAGTATGGGGAGAGGTCTGTTGTTAATTTATTGTTAACTTTTTGAAATTGGATTACAAAATGTCTGCCCCTTCAGCTTGGGCTGGACAGTTGATTTAATAAACTAGGCAGCTTCTTGTATACTTTGGCAATAAGCTTTCTTAACAGGCAAAGCTTCTCTTGTAAGAACTGGAAGCATTTGCTTTTTTTTTTCAGTTCGTATCCAGTGTTTTTTAAAGGGGCCAAAGATGACTTTGCACTGTATTTTTCCACTGCAGTTAATGGGCCACTGATTCCCCCCACACCCAAGTTATCAAGCCTCTCTCCTTCCCTCCCTCTCTCTGTTTCTCTCTTTGGAAATGTACTTGATTTGAGAGACTGTTTCTGCAGGGTAGGGGGGAGTTAGCATGGAGCAGGTATGTAAGGCCAGCAATACACTTTCAGCAAGGCTCCCTCACTTGCACTCTCCTGTAAGTCAGTAAATTGTTATATATTACCCCTTCCTCCCATAAGTCTTTTTAAAATGTGGATAGATGGGACCCTACTGAAATTGTGTATCATACTATGGGTAATATCTTTTTCATATACTTATTAAAGTGTGAAGTTGTTTTGCTTGTACCATTCCAGTTTTGAGCTGCAATAGTTCATTGTTGTAATTGAAGAAAAGATTTCTTCATAAATAACTTTAAAGATGAACACATACAACTGAATATAGAAAATCTTTCAATAATTGTAATTATAATGGAGAAACTGATTTTTACTTTCATCTTTAAAACTGTGGCACCTCTTAACCTTTTAGTAACTTTATTTCTGTATTGCTTTGATATTTTATGAGATTAGCTTTGAGAAATAGTCTTGATTTTTAAACCAAAGATTTTCTTAAAAGCTTTTAATTACCCATTTTATAAACTTTATATTCATATTTGTCTGAAGTTCTTATTTTTCCAGTATGTCTAAACCAAAGTTTCAAGTGTTGGTTCTAAATAGAAGCAGAACTGCAGGAACCCCGACACCTAAAATATATCCTGAATTAGAGTCCCCTCCTGAATGGCCGGAACCTGACCCTCCCCCGTATTATCTTGAACAGGTGGCAGAACCTGCTCCAGCCACTGAGCCACAACCTGCTCAGCCGGTAGTACAAGAAGGGGAAGAAGAAGGGCCCAATGCTCCCCCTTTACCAGCAGCAGCGGGGGGTCCAGCGGCGGGTACCAGAAGTCGTAGAGGGGCCCCTCCTGGGGATGGGCCGGATTCTACTGTAACCCTCCCACTTAGAGTTTATGGCCCTCCCGTGCTGCCCCCCGGAGTCCAACCCATGCAGTATTGGCCATTTTCTTCTGCAGATATATATAATTGGAAGGCTAATCATGCTTCCTTTTCAGAAAATCCTGTAGGGCTTACTGAATTAATAGAGTCTCTCATGTTCTCCCACCAACCCACTTGGGATGATTGCCAGCAACTGTTGCAGTCTCTTTTCACCACGGAAGAGAGAGAGAGAATCCTGTTGGAAGCCCGGAAAAATGTTTTAGGAGACAATGGGCAACCCTCCCAACTTCCCCATATGATAGATGCTGGATTCCCACTGACTCGACCCAACTGGGACTTCAACACTCCGGAAGGTAGGGAGAGGTTGACTGTCTACCGCCGGGCTCTGGTGGCAGGTCTCAAGGGGGCTGCGCGACGGCCCACTAATCTGGCTAAGGTAAGAGAAATTCTTCAGGGGCCCACTGAACCGCCTTCAGTTTTTCTTGAGCACCTTATGGAGGCTTATAGGCGCTATACTCCATTTGATCCCACCTCTGAGGGACAGCGGGCAGCCATAGCTATGGCATTTATAGGGCAATCAGCTTCTGATATCAAAAAGAAGCTGCAGCGCCTCGAAGGATTGCAGGATTTTACTTTACAGGACCTAGTGAAGGAGGCTGAGAAAGTGTATCACAAAAGAGAGACAGAGGAAGAGAAAGAAGAAAGGGAGAAGAGAGAGAGAGAGGAAAGGGAGGATAGAAGAGACAGAAAACAGGAGGAAAACTTATCTAGAATTTTGGCCACAATGGTAGGAGAGAAAGAAAGAGGATTTCAAGGGCCTAGGCAGGTAGGGAACCTGAGCAACAGGGGCCAGAAGACAATGAGAAGCATGGGCAGACCACCCCTTGGCAAAGATCAATGTGCCTACTGCAAGGAGAGAGGGGGAGTAGCCAGGGGAGTTCTTACCCAGGCCTTGGGACCCTGGAAGAGGCCGGTGGCATACCTGTCAAAGAAACTGGACCCAGTGGCCAGCGGATGGCCATCCTGCTTAAAGGCCATTGCAGCAGTCGCGATCCTGATCTAGGACGCTGACAAACTAACTATGGGACAACAGGTGACTGTAATTGCTGCCCATGCCCTAGAGAGTGTTATCCGCCAGCCTCCTAATCGGAAGATGATGAATGCTCGCATGACCCACCTCCAAAGCTTACTGCTGACGGAGAGAATCATTTTTGGCCAGCCTGCCCTCCTTAACCCCGCTACCTTACTGCCTGAGGACACTGAGGAGCCAGTTTTTCACACTTGTGCAGACATACTGGCTGAGGAAACTGGAGTCAGAAGTGACCTCACAGACACCCCCTGGCCTAAAGGTACCACCTGGTTCACGGATGGCAGCAGCTTCATAGTTGAAGGTAAGAGGATGGCTGGGGCTGCAGTAGTAGATTGAGAGCAGACAGTGTGGGCAAGCAGTCTACCTGAGGGGACCTCAGCTCAGAAGGCAGAACTCATAGCCTTGATACAGGCTTTGAGGCTAGCTGAGGGGAAAGCCATCAATATCTACACGGATAGTAGATATGCCTTTGCCACAGCACATGTACATGGTGCCATCTATCGGCAGAGAGGATTACTGACATCGGCAGGTAAAGAGATTAAAAATAAAGAGGAAATTCTGAGTCTATTAGAGGCAATGCATTTGCCTAAAAAGGTGGCCATCATACACTGCCCTGGGCACGAAAAAGCCACCGATAAGATAACTAAAGGAAATCAGTTGGCTGATCAGGCAGCAAAGAAAGCTGCTCACGGAACCCCAATATTGCCAGCAATGAGTGACTATGAGACAGAGCCCAGCCCTGAGGGATTCCAGTATACTAGAGAAGATTGCCAGGTCATGAATCGCCTAGGGTACACTATAGAGACGCCTCAAGGATTAAGAAAGACAGAAGATGGGAAAATCATATTCCCCCAGAGGAAGGCTAGAGAATATGTGGAACAGCTCCCTCGGCTCACCCATCTGGGGACAAAACACCTGAAAAAGACAGTAAAATCATCCCCCTACTATGAAACTGGACTTCCTGAAGTTGTTAATGCTGTAGTTAAACATTGTATCCCTTGTGCCATAACGAATGCAGGTTTTAACCGATACCCCACTGGACAAAGATTACGGGGTGATCGACCTGGAGCTTACTGGGAAATAGACTTTACTGAAATAAAACCTGCCAAATATGGAAATAAATATCTACTAGTTTTTATAGATACCTTCACAGGATGGGTAGAGGCATACCCAACAAAGATAGAAACTGCCAACATTGTGGCCAAGAAGATATTAGAAGAAATTTTTCCCAGGATTGGAATCCCTAAGGTAATCGGATCTGACAACGGGCCTGCCTTCGTTGCTCAGGTAAGTCAGGGATTGGCCAAACAAATGGGGTTTAGTTGGAAATTACATTGTGCATATAGACGCCAAAGCTCAGGACAGGTAGAGAGGATAAATAGAACTCTAAAAGAGACCTTGACTAAATTAGCCTTAGAGACCGCAGGAATGACTGGACAGCTCTCCTTCCCTTTGCCCTGTTCTGGGCAAGGAACACCCCTGGGCATTTTAGACTAACCCCCTATGAGCTTTTGTGTGGGGGACCGCCCCCCCTTGTAGAAGTAAGAAAGGTGCATAACCCTGATGCTGCTCTCTCTCAACCTTTGTTTGTTCACCTAAAAGCCCTAGAAGTAGTTCGCCAGCAGGCATGGGAACCACTGAAAGAGGCCTAATCCACTGAGACCACCACCGTCCCTCACCATTTCCAAGTGGGAGACACTGTCTACGTACACAGACACCGTGTTGGGAGTCTTGAGCCTCCGTAAAAAGGACCCTACCTAGTCCTGCTGACAACCCCCTCTGCAGTAAAGGTTGAAGGAATAGCCACCTGAATCCACGCCTCCCACCTAAAAGCTGCACCAAAGGCAGAGGAAGATGAGTCCTGGCACGTGGAAAAGCCTGGTAATCCTCTTAAGCTTCGCTTACACCGTAAGCCCGACCCTTCCTAACCCCCATGCTCCCCAGCTGCTTACCTGGCTCCTTATTGACTAGAAGAATCTCTGACTTCTTTATCAGAGGTAGTATTGCAGAATAGGAGAGGACTAGATCTGTTGTTTTTAAAGGATGGTGGACTGAGTGCTGCATTGAGGTAAGAATGCTGCTTCTATGTAAATCACTCTGAAATCATAAAAGACTCCATGTCTAAGTTGAGGGAAAGGCTAGATAAACGCCTGCAAGACCGAGAGTCTCAGCAAAGATGGTTTGAAAGATGGTTTAGTAAATCTCCTTGGTTTACTACTCTAATATCTTCCCTTTTAAGACCTATTCTAATTTTGCTTTTGTTACTTACTATTGGCCCTTGCATCCTAAACAAATTAGTAACTTTTATTAGAGAACGGATTAGTGCAGTACAAATTTTAATGTTAAGACAGCATTACCAGTCCGTACCTAATTCTGAGAAAGAATTTTTTAACAATATAGAACTCAGTTCTATGGTTAGAACTATACATAAGAAGAAGTGGGGAATGAAAGGACCAAACTAATGCCATGACAGGCCCCAGAAAGCCTCAGAAATCAGAGGGCCTGAGTTTCAGTTTCCCCAAAACCACCTGAAGGAATAGGAAAATTTTAAGTAGGCTCTGACCCTTGGCCTGAGTCATAAAAACCGGCCTGAACACAATGACACAATAGCTGCAAACCCGTGCCTAGGTAATCCTCCCCAAAGCTGATAGATTGTGAAGATAAAGCCCTGTGAGACCCTACTGTGAAGATAAGATAAAGCCCTGTGAGACCCTACTGTGAAGATAAGATAAAGCCCTGTGAGACCCTACTGTGAAGATAATGCCCTGTGAGACCCTAATTGAAATATTTTTGCTATCGAATCATCAGCAGACCTCCCCCTCGCCTCCCCCTGGTTATAGTCCCTTTTCCTTTAAAAACCTCCTGTGATTTCTGCTCGGGGTCGGACTCTGCTCCTGCGTGAGTCATGAGTCTTGACCCCAGCGTGCTGGTGGAATCAATAAACCTCTTGCTGTTTGCATCAAGACCAGTCTCTTGTGAGTATTTGGGTCGCCGTCCACCCCGGGGCTGAGCAGGGCCTGTTTTCTGGGTCTTACACAATCAGGAAAACAATTCCATTCACAATTGCGTCAAGAAGATTAAAATGACTAGGAATAAGCCTAACGAAGGAGGTGAAAGACCTATACCCTGAAAACTGCAAGACACTCCTAAGAGAAATTAAAGAGGACACTAATAAATTGAAATTCATCCCTTGCTCTTGGCTAGGAAGAATAAATATTGTCAAAATGGCTATACTACCTAAAAGCAATCTACAGATTCAACGCAATCCCTATCAAAATACCAACAGCTTTCTTCAAGGAACTGGAACAAATAATTCTAAACTTTATATCTAACCACAATAGACCCCGAGTAGCCAAAGCAATCCTGAGAAGGAGCAATCAAACAGGGGGAATTACGCTCCCTGATTTCAAGCTCTACTACAAAGCCACAGAAATCAAGACAATTTGGTATGGGCACCCCAACAGACCCACAGACCAGCGGAAACGAACAGAAAATCCAAACATTAACCCAAACACGTACAGTCAATTAATATTGGATAAAGGAGCCTTGGATATACAATGGGGAAATGACAGTGACTTCAGCAGCTGGTGTTGGCAAAACTGGGCAGCTACATGGAAGAGAATGAAACTGGACTACTGCCTAACCCCATACTCCAAAGTAAACTCAAAATGGATGAAAGACCTGAATGTATGTCATGAAACCATAAAACACTTAGAAATAAACATAGGCAAAAATCTCTTGGACATAAACATGAGCGACTTCTTCATGAACATATCTCCCCGGTCAAGGGAAACAAAGGAAAAATGAACAAGTGGGACTATATGAAGCTGAAAAGCTTCTGTACAGTAAAGGACACCATCAGCAGGACAAGAAGACATCCTCCAGTATGGGAGAATATATTCATAAATGACATATCCGATAAAGGGTTGACATGTAAAATGTATAAAGAACTCATGCAGTTTCTCTGCTGTGATGTAAGGATGGACTAAATGGAACTCAGCACTCTAGTTTCTGGGTTATTGCTCCACATTTATGAACTCCCCTATGCAGTGTGAAGTCCAAACAACTCAGTGTTTTTACAGGGAAAATTTATTTCCCATTGAATGCAGCCAAATTCCAGAAAATTGCATGTAAAGTCATTTCCTCTGTTTTCATGTGTGCTGTTCTATGATACTTCTATCAGAAATTCTTTACAATCAAATGGCATATCCCATCACAATAGGGATGAGCCCCACATGGAAAGCACTTCTTAGCGTTCACCCAAGAGAAGGCAAACTTCAACATGTTATCCTTAACAGTTTTGTGTAATGAGTTGGGGCTTTTTTTTCTTTGCAATAAGTGACAGAACCTGTTCCAAACGTTACCCACCATGTTAAATTCAAATGGTAGGATTATAGAAGTCCATTTAAGCATTACATTTGCTAATGAAATTTCATCTGGAAACATGTTTTCAAATTAAGTACACAGACTGAGATGAATAGTTCCCCCAGAGTTTTGCGAGCCAGAACACATCCATAGCAGAATCTCCATAATATGGCGAATGAATTGAGGGCATATTTTTATGCCAAATTTGAGTGATAGATGTTCTAGGTTCAAAATAGTAACGTGCTGCCTGCAGGGGAAAAACAAATTAGCTCTCACTTGTTTCTGATCCAGAGCCTGAAATAGTGATAGGAAATGTTGACCAAGTCAAGTCCAATGTTCAGCAGGTCTTTATGGGAAAGGCTTGGGAGGTCAGATCCTCTGTGGTTAATTTCCCTTTAGTGAACTTTACAGATTTCCATCTGAACCAGGAAGGAGAGCCCTGTTTCAGTCTTCAGTACAAGGCTCCTGGTCAGGCTCACATCAAAATTTCTTTTATTTATAAAGGGAAGTAAAATGTACAGAATCTGAAAGCTAAGGAGAAAGTCAAACTACAGGAGAAAAATAATCACAAACCAGGAAAGCACGCAAGAAAGGAAAAAGGTGAGGAGACTGACAGGTGGGAAATATCTAAAAGGAAACGTACCAGTTATCAAACTTATCTGCAAACCCACAAAATCCTTTGAGAAAGCCTTTTTCATAACACTCTCGACCCTTCCCCTATCTTCAGTTTTTAGACACCGTGCGGTTCTAGAATGAACTCATCTGGGGTTAAATTCATCCTGTGGCCCTTCCTAACTTCTCTGTATTTGGGTAGATGACTGACTACCCATGTTTATCTTCCCCTGTGTCATGGCCTATTTTAAGAGATGCTGCTGCAAGCATTGGGGGAGCTAACTAATATGTGTGAACAACAGTGCTCAGGACCTGCCACCCCCACGAGCTCTGTGACACTTACATCTCCAGGGCCCATTTCTCCATGACTAACCACCTGGCCTTACCCAGGGTTTGGAGAGAAGCCTGAGACCTGGTGTCTTACTGGCCACATGGTGGCCTCATGAAGAATTTTAGTTTCCCGGGCAGAGCAGGGCTGCACAAGGAGACACCAGGTAGATGGGATGTGACACTGAGATGGCAGGCCCAATTCCCTTACCTTTGGAGCCAGAGCTATTAGGAGGGGAGACATCCGGCGGTGAGGAAGCTATAAGGAACTGAAGGCTACATAGTCCCTGCTCTCTCCACTTGCTAATGGAGAGCCCTCCCGGAGAGCTGACAGTTCTGTGCACCCTGGAATAAACTGCCTGTTGGATGATGCCACCAGTCACGGGCTCTCATGGTGAAGCTCAAATTTTAAGGCTGCTCTTTGGGTTAGGAAAGCTTATTTTCTTTCCTTATTGCTTTAGGAATCTACAATATGGTATATAGTATCTAGAGCTTTGAGATATACCTGTTGGATCTTTACTGTGACTCTTAGAAATACCAGGGTTTTTTCATCCCACTGCATTCTGGGAGGTGAACCCTGTACCCAGCACACTGTGAATATTCAATAAATATGAATAAACTAATTCCCACTTCACAGAGGAGGAATCTGAGGCTTAGATAAGTTTACAATACTTCAGAAGATCAGATAATTAGCAAATGTCAGTGTCAGAATTGAAACCCACCCCTCTGAGACCAACATAGTACTCTTTCCATTGAACCGCATCATCCTGCCTTTCAGTACTATTATTAGAAATACTCATCCATGAATGATGACGTGTCTAGAGAAGTCCCTGACAGCACTCCATTTATTTGCACCATCATTATTCGCATTACACTTGTTGTGGACTTTGATAACTTTGCGATAATACCTATTGGTTTAGGGAAAACACCCCCCAGGCTGACTGTATACCGGATGGTAACATCTATAATGTGGAGTGGGAAGCTGGTCTTAAATATCATCCTGCAGTGTGGCCACGTCATTCTCAGAAAGTTCTAAGAGGGACTAATTTCCAAAATGTGAAGGAACTCTTCAGTAATCAGTCAATTAGAAATTGAACTAGGTATTCAATCTCAGGGGATGTGATGTCACATAGGCTTAGTTCTCGGGAAGGAGGTAGGTACAGTGCAGGACACACTGTGGTCACTAAAGTCATACACATTTATTTGCACCATTCACCCTCTTGATTGTTACCAAAATCCTGGAACACTGAATTGACTTCAGACACATCACAAAGACAACTCTGGAAATTTTTCCGGCAGATCTTTCATCGAGTCTCTGTCATGTCTGTTACAGTTCTCCTTTTCTCTCATTCTCTTATGTTTCATCAAAGAACTTTAGCCTAGCTAAGCACTTTGGTGTACCTTTATTGAATGATCTCATTGCCCAGTTACAGGACTGGTTAGGAGGCCAGAGCAGGTAAGGTCCTGTGCTGGTCAGTGACCAAGCTGGGCCTAGGAACCAGCTCTCCTGCCTCCCTGGCCTCAGAGACACCGTCACCTCGGCCTCATTTCTCCCTACATTCTATGTCTTTTCTTTTCTCCCACCTTGTGCTTTGGGTCTTCTTACTCAGTAAGCTGGTGCTTATTCTTCTGAGATTGTGG
Organism: Smutsia gigantea; assembly: GCA_032199065.1. Lineage (NCBI taxonomy): Eukaryota > Metazoa > Chordata > Mammalia > Pholidota > Manidae > Smutsia > Smutsia gigantea. The sequence goes on from JAVSCE010007265.1 coordinate 78,684, forward strand.
TTGTTTTATATCCCTAATTTTCTACCACCCTCCTCCCCTTCTTTGCCTTCCTTCTTTAAATCCATTTAAAATCATTCTCTTCTTTTTTCCTTTCAAGTCTCCCTTGGGGCCTCTTTGAACTGCAGGCACTAGAGGGCAACATGATCACATAGAGCTGACAAGGACAAGGACAGCCTCTTAGGCTGGAGAGCCAGGTAGACGTGCAAAATTAGGCCAACAGAGAATCATATTGGCACTTCACTGCATGTGAAAGCACGTTCACCAGTATCGGCTCTTTAAACCTCACAAAAGTATGGAGAGACATGGTCAAGTATCACTGTCTGTATTTCAAACAAAAGAAGGAAGCTGGGTTTCAGAGAACGTAAGTGTCTTGGCCAAGGTCATAGAAAGAGCAAAATGTATCCGTTCCTTAAATGGTACACCATGGAATAGTCTAGCATAAAACTTGAAAATGCGTTTCTATTTTCCCAAGGTTTAAGAATACTGTGGTAAAGTATTATATCTTTGTAACACAATCAAACAGAACCGTGAAATTTTTCCCAACATTAAAATACAAAGCATCAGCTACACAGTCATTGCCAGTTAGAGGGACGCTGTCTATCATTTCAGGGGAATGTATTGAGCTAAGTATTTTCTAGATGCCCTTTATTACTACCGTGTCCAGTAATTGGAAATGTGGTTACTTTTTATCTGGATTTGTCAGGTGTTTTCTAGTTACGCTTTTTTCTTTAATATGACTTTTTTTTGGGCAAAACAGATGCATGCTATTTTGTCCCACTTTTCCTGTCTGGTACTTGAAGTAAAGAAAAACAGATAACAATTCAGTTTCCCCTTATAAAATATCTGCTCTTCAAGAACATGACATTGTTTCTCTTCTCTCTGTGATTCATTGAACACCTTGAAAGAAAGCTGTTCTCAGACTAACAACATTGCTCATTTGCTTGGTATTGTCAGCAGCAAAATAGAAATAGAATCTATTTATAAAAAGTCTGCAAAGCCTTGTTTTGTCTGACTCCATTCTCCAGACATTTTGAGCTTTGCATCTTTGAGTTTTTGAGAGGACAGGCCCTTCCTGGCAGTATAGCACCTGGTGCACAGTAAGGGTAAATGAGGATCCTGTTCCCAGGGATCAGGGAATTCCAGAGCTAAAGGTGATGTATGGAGAGAGGGAGTAGAAGAAGAGAGAAGGAAATAAACCAGGTGGGTAGTGGAGGTGAGCAAAGGTTTCCATAGCTAAGAGGGAAAAAGCATAATTAAAAATGAAAAAGAAGACAAAAGCCGTGAGCTGCATGAATGGCTCTAAATAAGATGCCTTTGTTCTGATATGATGGGGGCGCCTGCAGGGGAGAATCCAGAGAGGAGGGGATTTATCATGAGTCAACATTTATTTATCCTTTCTGCTTCAAGGGATTCATGTTTGAAAGATTAATTTCACAAATGAAACCTTGCAATAAAAGAAAATTTGAACTAGCCTTTATGTAGAATCCTAAAAACTCCAATTGCTTTCCAGTAACTCTCACATCATTCCTAGGCAGGAAAGGAAGGAGTTAAGAAACCAAGGAATTATGTTGAGAACAGCTCTGTAAAACCTCCTGTTTCCATCTTCATTTTTATCAATTTTTAAAGACCTGTTTTTATGCAGAGCTAGCATTTTACAACGATGTGAAGTCAAGTATTATGAGCCAGATATTTTTAGAAAAATCTTAATTTGGAAACTCTTGTGTATACATGATGCCGGATTCTTGTTCACGAAGCTGAAGAAAGAGCTTATCGAACACCCATGGTAGGAGAGCGATGTGCAGGCTTTTACTTAGAAATAGCATGGAAATAGACAAGGGAGCCCGGGTTGGTGCGTTGTTAGGGGGTTTTACAGGCAAAGGAAGATTTTATGAGAAAATGAAGAAAACTGCTTAGGGGTGTGGACATGTGCCGCCTTCCCTCCCATCAAGGTGGGCTGGGTTCTCTGCTTGCTAGGGCTGTTTACAGTGAAGTCAGGGGTTATACTGGGACACCCTTTTTTATTTGTGAAACACTCAAGCATTCTAGGCAATGTTGCTCCAGGACTTTTGACCTTTAAGTGACCTCACTGAACCCTGCTTTTTCCTGAGGCCCTGACCCTACTCTGACTACACCCAGGGTCCCTGTCTCATAAATACGAACTGAAAAGACCCACACAAGTATGCCTACATTCTTATTTGTGGCCTTAAAGGACAGTGTGTGTGTGTGTGTGTGTGTGTGTGTGTGTGTGTGTGTGTGTGTGTGTGTGTGTGTGTGTGTGTGTGTTTTCTTTGTAGACACATTAGCTTAACTGTGGAAATGTGAAAGGAAAGCGTACTGAATGGGGCATAAAAGCCAATGTGTTCTGATAACAAATATTTGAATGACAGAAAGGTAAAGACCTGTAAATGTGAGAATATGAGCCCTCTAGGTGCAAATGAAATATTAGACACAGTAGGGAACTAAAAATAGAAATGTATATGTTCATTTTTCCACTGTTAGACCACTTTCCTTGAAAAACATGACTCTTTTCCAGCAATGCCAACAAAACAGAGATTCGTGGATTCAGCCTGTTTTGTACAACACAACGTACCGACAAGTTTCAGGATAAATAGTACCCAGTAAATATATGCTGTCATCACACCTACATATTTATTCAAAGGAAACCAACAAAATGATTCAAATTTTCCCTAAGAACTTACTATTTTTACTGTGCTTTACTGCCTAGAAGCCATTTGACAATAAAGCTGTAATTAGCTTCAATTCTGGAATAAGAGAGGACCTCCAAAGACATCTGTTTCTACTTGCATGCTTAACCCAACATTACTAATGGTTGTTTTATTTTATTATGTGTTAGGTTTTGTTTTTCTCTATGATGCTGAGCAGATGAGTTAAATACATTCAGAAGAGGTGACACAATCATTCAAAGGGAGCTTTGACCTTATTTTTAATCCTAACGCCAGGCTAAACCTCTCTCTAGGGGGCAAAAGGAAGAAGGTCCCATTTCTGCCCTGTGTGCCAAGCGGGAGAGCATTATTTCATCTACCACCCATTCACTGACAGAATGCATGCCAGTTGTACATTGTAGGGCTCTGGGTCTCCATGGAGCCACAGCTCACTGAGATTTGTATCTTAATTTTCTGCAGAAGCAAGAACACAATGAGCAATATGTAGATAAGAAATATCCATTACCTTTATTCTTAAAGTTGTTAAAATCATCCTTGTTTCTCTTTGTTCATGCATCCATACAGGGTAGGCTAAACTATGTAGAAGGACTGGCCACTGCATTGCCACCGGCGGCTAGCAGTCTTTCTCACAGATAAATCTCACCTTTGAAGAAAAATCTAAACCAGGAATAGAATCTACTAGGAACAGGGCTCTGTGGACTGTGATGCGCTGCGTATTGCCTTTGGAATTCTTTCTGGTTAAAGACCCAGGCTTCCAGCATCCAGAGCTGACCATGACGGGCTCCACCAGAGCGACGCGGAGCTCGGCTCCCTCTCAGCCAGCTGTGATGGCATCACGGGCTCCTCGGCGGGGCGGGGCGGGGCGGGGCTGGGAGTTACCGGGGAAACAGGGCAGCATTTGTCCGCCCTGCCTGGCCCCCGGGCAACTGCAGCGCAATGGGTGGGGAGGCTATCTTTGGAAAATCGCTGCTCCCTCGCGTCTTCCCTGCCCCCCACCCATTAACACTTTTATTTCTCCCCAACTTCTTTTATTACTGAATATGAGGTTTCCGTTTTTATTGCAGGGACATTATCTGAAGGATCTCAAGTCTTTACCAGTGTTAAATCCTACGTGTGGCCTGCTTTCTAATCACCGCCAGCCCTCGTGTCCATCCCCCGCCCTGCACCGACACACACACTCTGCCAGTCACATTAATCAGGATGTCAAGGTGGCCTATGGAATACAAGGGCAAGTGTTGCTAAGGTAACAGGATTGAAACACGTCTGCAGGAGTAGATGCTTTATAACCACCGGTTTCCCTCATTTGCATTTAAAGGCACCTGAGAAATAGCCTCAAAGCCAGCCAAGTCCTTGAAACTAAAATAAGAGAGAATTTTGTTTTAATGTCTCCTGTTAAGTCATTGAACAACTTATGCCACTGCAGCGTTGCAGAAACGCAGGAAAAATATCAGGTGCTAATAATTTTCATTTCACTGGTTGCATAGCTGATGGATTTAAGAGCACCCCACATACCCTCACTTTCTCATCGTAAACACTGGGAAGAAACCGAAATTTGCCCTCTTCTTTTTGCTTCAAGGATTTTGCTTCCTGGATTGCCCTTCACAGCATTCACAAAGGTTGAACTTCTGACAACCTCGTGTGTGTCCATCCTATTTCTTGGTGATCTAAGACCACCTCATTGCACATTCACAACAGAGGCATTCAAGAGTGGTCCATGGCAAAGCTCAGATGTGAGGTACAAAAAACCCTTTGGTGAAGTGCAATTCAGGAATTTTCTTATGATTCAAGAGCTAGGAAACATATAGACTAACATAAATATCTTTCTAGGATCTGATCACAGCCTTCAAGACAAACCGGATGAAATTCCTAGAATGAGCTGTAGAGACCAAGCAGCAGGAACTAAACTTTGGTGACTTGTAAAGATGGTGAATTGTTTCCAAAGAAACATATTGGGGATTTGCCTGTGATTTGGCTCCATCTTAACGGGCTGCTGAATGTGTATGACCACAGCAGAGACATAAATGCTTGTAACCTCTAGAAAAAGGCAGATTCTTAAAGGGTTTCAAAAATCACTGAACCTATCAGGAAAACAATTCCATTCACAATTGCATCAAAAAGAATAAAATGACTAGGAATAAAACTAACGAAGGAGGTGAAAGACCTATACCTTGAAAACTACAAGACACTCCTAGGAGAAATTAAAGAGGACACTAACAAATTGAAATTGATCCCTTGCTCTTGGCTAGGAAGAAAAATATTGTCAAAATGCCTATACTACCTAAAGCAATCTACAGATTCAATGCAATCCCTATCAAAATGCCAACAGCTTTCTTCAAAGAACTGGAACAAATAATTCTAAACTTCATATCTAACCACAATAGACCCCGAGTAGCCAAAGCAAACCTAAGAAGGAGCAATCAAACAGGGGGAATTACGCTCCCTGATTTCAAGCTCTACTACAAAGCCACAGAAATCAAGACAATTTGGTATCGGCACCACAACAGACTCACAGACCAGTGGAAGCCAATAGAAAATCCAAACATGAATCCAAACATATACAGTCAATTAATATTGGATAAAGAAGCCTTGGATATACAATGCGGAAATGGGAGTCTGTTCCGCAGCTGGTCTTGGCAAAACTGGACAGATACATGTAAGAGAATGAAACTGGACTACTGTCTAGCCCCATACACAAAGGTAAAATCAAGGTGGATCAAAGACATGAATGTATGTCATGAAACCATAAAACTCTTAGAAAAAACATAGGCAAAAATCTCTTGGACATAAACGTGAACAACTTCTTCATGAACATATCTTCCTGTGCAAGGGAAACTAAAGCAAAAATGAACAAGTGGGCCTCTATCAAGCTGAAAATCTTCTGTACAGCAAAGGACACCATCAGTAGAAGAGAAAACATCCTACAGTATGGGAGAATATATTCATAAAAAACGTATCTGATAAAGGGTTGACATCTAAAACATATAAAGAACTCATGCACCTTAACAAACATATAGCAAATAATCCAATTAAAAATGGGCAGAGGACATGAATAGACACTTCTCTGACGAAGAAATTGAGATTGCCAACAGGCACATGAAAAGATGCTCCACATTGCTACTCATCAGAGAAATGCAGATTAAAACCACAATGAGATATCACCTCACACCAGTGAGGATGGCCAACATCCAAAACACCAACAGCAACAAATATTGGTGAGGATGTGGAGAAAAGGGAACCCTCTTATACTGGTGGTGGGACTGCAAATTAGTTCAACCATTGTGGAAAGCAGTATGGAGGTTCCTCAGAAAACTCAAAATAGAAATACTGTTTGACACAAGAATTCCACTCCTAGGAATTTACCCTAACAATGCAGCAGCCTGTTTGGAAAGGACAGATGCACCCCTATATTTATTGCAGCACTATTTACAATAGCCAAGAAATGGAAGCAACCTAAGTGTCCATCAGTAGATGAATGGATAAAGAAGATGTGGTACATATACACAATGGAATATTATTCAGCCATAAGAAGAAAACAAATCCTACCATTTGCAACAACTTATATGGAGCTAGAGGGTATTATACTCAGTAAAATAAGCCAAGCCAAAAAAGACAACTATCAAATGATTTCACTCAAATGTGCAATATAAGAACAAGGAAATAATACTGAAGGAACAAAACAGCAGCAGACTCACAGAACCCAAGAACGGCTAATAATTACCAAAGGAAAGGGGACTGTGGAAAATGGGTGGGAAGAGAGAGATAAGAGGAAAAAAGGGGCATTACGATTAGCAGATGTAATGTTGGGGGGGCACGGGGACGGCTGTTCAACTCAGAGAAGACAAGTAGTGATTTTATAGCATCTCACTACGCTGATGGACAGTGACTGTAATGGGGTTAGTCGGGGGGACCTGATGAAGGGGTTTTTAATAACCATAATATTGCACATGTAATTGTAGATTAATGATAATAAAATAAATTATGTTTAAAAAAAACAGCGATGATCCAACACTCCTCTGCCTCTAGGGGACCAATGTTCTTCAGATAAGAAGAAAATTAAAACTTCAGTCCACTCTGAATAATTCTAAATAATTAATATTCTGCTAAAAATAAAGCTAGTCTTACTTTTAGTGGTAGTTGGGTAGTATTCTTCATGGAAATGTAAAGTGCTTGACTTCTGTGACATGTTCTGATTTTCAAGTAACTGAAAGCCTGCATGGAGTCTGATGCAAACAATTGATCAGCATTGATTTAGGAAAAGTTACAAAAAATAGAGGCCGTGGCCCCCAGGCTATAGTTTTCCAACCTATGATCTATACTAGGTGTAAGAACATGAATAGATATTGAACCATAATTACGATTGAAAAAAGTAATTAGCTGAATGACATATACAGAGTGATGTCTTTGATTTATTTAGAGGTGAATTTCACCTAATATGTAATTAATGATTTCAAAGTGTAGATTGTCATCTCATTCACAATGCAGTGCATCTATCATGTCTATTTAGTTCCAAAATATTTTTATCACACCCAAAGGAAGCTCAGTGCATGTTAAATAGTCACTTCCTAATATCCCCTCTCCACCCTTTTAAAAATCAGTAATCTTTTTGTCTCTGGATTTTCCTATTCGGGAAATCCATATAAATGGAATTACACATTATGTGATGTTTTGCTTCTTTCACTTAGCATAATATTTCAAGTTTTACCTACATCATAGCCTGTATTACCAATTTATGCTCCTTTTTGTTGTTAAATAATATTCCACCACATGGACACACCAGATTGTCTTTACCCATTTGTCAAATACTGACAAATATTTGGTTGGAAAATTGGATGGACATTCATGAGTCGATGGTTATTTCCACCATTTGGTTATTGTAAACAGTGATGCTATGAACATTTTTTCACATATATTTGTTAGAATACCTGATTTCAGTTCTTTGGGATATATTCTCAAGAGTGGAATTGATGGATCATCACATGGTGATTTTGTGTTTCAATTTCGAGGAACTGTCAAACTGTTTTCCATAGTCGCCATGCCATTTTACCTTCCCACCAGGAATATATGAGGGTTGTAGTTATTAAATTAAAAAAGATGCCAAACAAGCAAACAAAATCCAAAAAATTAAAGGAATACAGTATGCAAAACATGTGACTTTACTGGTATTAGGTATCAGCATTAATTATTTACGAGTATTACATACCAGCATTAATTCCTTAAGCCATATTTATCTCAGGCTCTGCTGCAGCCTTCAGGTACATGTGTTTCTCAGTCTATATCCCATTCATGTAGGTACGGCATATATGAGTGATGCTTTGCCATAGAAGAAAGTAAATTCTTACATATACATTAAAGATTCCAGAAATCTCACTAAAGCCAGAGAATAGTCAAGGTAGAGCTGTCTGTGAGAAACACCTTCCTCACACCATATATGTTCTTTCTAATAAAGGACAGAGATTTGACTCTGTACGTGCTCCTTGGAAAACAAATCAACTAATAACTTAGCAATTGAATACTCTATCGAGGGACCTTTAATGTTTCATTTAACATTTATGGATAACCAAAATTGTTGGGCACTGTCTTAGATACTAATGAATAAAAATATTGTGTGCATTTCTTTGTTGGCAATGTGAAGCCCCATAGAGAGCATGTGAATGTTGTAACTCACTTTTTATTGATTTTCCAACTGATTTCTCAGGGACAGTCTTTTGCCTCCATTAAACTCCTTGGGCATCAGTTCCCTCTGGACCCAGTGTATTAACAATATGCCATATCATCATTTAAATGAAAAACCGGTGCCTTGTCTAGGTGCTCAGCATTAGGGAATGGTTTCGGGTTCTAGAGACCCATCACAGCTGGTATCTGTGCCTCTGACCCCAAAACTTGAATTTCTTATTTGTTTTAAAGAATTTTGTAACTTGGCACCCTAGTTTAGCAAGTTTCAACATTACCATTTTTGGTGAAGGGACTAGAAGTAGACTTATGAATGAAGATTTTGCCTAATTTGCACTCTGTCCACACTTTCATCTGGATAACATCACCTCATCCTTTTATTTGGGGCTTCAAAGGCTGATACTCACAAAGATTTTTCCCGCTTCTCTCCTAATGTCCCCAAATAGACTGGATCTTTCTGCAGCATGCATACACAACTTCTCATTCATAGTGTAGAAGTCTACCAACACATGTATTGCACTTGCTGTACATGATTGACATGTGTGTAACTACTCTCACTGCTCTGAACTGTAAAAAGTCCTCTTATATCTAATGATATAATTCCTTGAATATATTGACATATTGTTATATGGCATGCAGTATTGTGAAATATACTTTGAGCACCATGTGGAAGCCAGTCTTGCAACAGGTCCTGTTCCCTTTAAAAAGATGATTTAAAAGCAGTTTCTGCATCTTCGGATCCCAACACATGGAGATACTCCAACAACCCTTGTCTGTGAGACCAATTTGTAAGTGTCTCTCCCTACATGATTTTGATAGGAAGAGATTTCCCTTAATTTTGGTTGTATTGCCAACTAATCCACATGGAAATCATTACCAAAAATACAGTGGTCAGCCTGTTTATATGGTTGGACGTGGTCAGAAATATTTTCACAACACTGGGATGTTTGACTCTGTTCTTTAGGTCTTTGGAGAAGGAAATGTATCCCAGAGATGGATGGGAAAACCATTAGGGAGTACCCTGCATTATAGATATCACATCTAGAGGGAGATGATTTCCTCCTGGAAAATAATCCAATAGAATAACAGATGAACTTGGGGCTCCAAAGATATCTCCCAAGGGTTAAAATTGGCATAACTTGGTATTATGTTTTTCTCTCTTACCTCCGGAGAACTAAATCTGTCAGAAAGTAGGGAGAGAAAAAGGATTCCTCATTAATGAGGTTCATGGGAATCCATCCCCTAAAGCCACAGAGACTATAAGTGCTACTGCTGCACCCCTTAAGACTACTGTACTAAATCAGTGATGAGGAAACCAAAATAATGTCTTCCATAGGCTCATGAGTGGTTCCGTCTCACTGCCTGTGCAGGGGCAGAGCCCCCAACTTCATCCATCACCCAAGGAGGAAACTGGATCGCTGGCCTCACACTGCTACCTGATAACATCGAGGTGAGCCACGGCATCCTCACGGATGATGGGGGATGTGGGATAGCGCAGGGGACTCCTTTCTTGGTGGTGACTCTGAGGACATCAAGAAGAATAACAGGTAAAGGAAAATTTAATGATACAGCATCCTGCCAAGTTACCGTATCTGATTATAGATAAAGATTCCGTATACACTAAAACACTCTTCTCCAATTTACCTTCCTTGGTGCTCGCTTTCAATCATAAGGCCTCCCTTTCAGTATACCATTTTGCGGTAAATGTTTGGATTAAGTTCAAGGATGGTTAATCATCTTTGGCATCAAGGAGAAGGTGGAGCATTTGGGATTCCCTGAAAGTTTCAAATAATGGACACCAGATTTATGGATAATATACAGGAAGTAACTAATGAAATGTGTGTAAAATAAAATTATAACATTTCTGGGATTTTTTAAGCTTTTAAAAATTAAGGCTTTTATTTTAGAGGAAATTTATGGTAATTTAGCAATTTCACTTTACTCCCTGCCCTCACACAGGCATATCCATCCCCATTACCAACCTCCTCCACCAGAGCAGTTCAATTGTTACAAATGATTAAACTACATTGACACATCATTATCTTACTGACACCTCCACCTCAAAGAGGAATCCACTTAAAATATGGTTATATTCAGAGCAAAAAACTCATTGCCAGCCACACAAGTAGACAAAGAGCCAGGAAAGTCCCCTCTATTTCTTTTGTTTTGGGAATATGGTTAATTTAGATAACAGACCATTCCCTCCTTTCCCTCTTCTCATGCTTTGATTCCCGCACTTATGTTTTAAATTCACTGATAGAGAGTGAACACACAAATGCTAGTCCCTCACCCCTGACCCCAGTAAAGGCCGAAACCCAAGTCCACATGTGCTCTCTCTCCCTTTCTATCAGTGACCTTGCCATGTGGACCTAGGTGTGTCATATGTTTTAAAGGACTTGTGAGTAATACATTTTTTTCTTTCAAAGTCTCCTGGAGGGTATTGCTGAGGATGTCTTGCAATCATAGGAACACAAGGGCCTGCCACAACACTGGTTATCAACAAGCTGACACAAGCACAAAACACGCACATATCTATAATTATAGCATCATGAAATTTTTGCACTGATCTAAAATTCCTTTGTGTTCCACTTCATATTATTCCACTCACAGCACAATCCCTGGCAACAACTACTCATTTTTTTCTCTTTCCATAGTTCTGCCCTTTCTTCTTGCGGAATGACATGTAGTTGGAAACATACAGCATGTAACATTTTCAGATTGACTTCTTTTTCTTAATAATATGCATTTAAGATTCTCCTATGTCTTTTTGTGGCTTTAAAGCTCATTTTTTAAAGCACAGAGTAATATTCCATTGTCTGGATGCACCACAGTTGATTTTTCCATTCAGTTACTGTCGGATAATTTGATTCCTTCTCAGGTAATTTCTTGATCACTTCTTATGGCTAAATTTGAATTGCTATTGTTCCTATTTCTGCTGTTTCATCAGCTTCATGGCACCAGGAAACCAAACACATCTTTCAGAATTTATCCTCCTGGGGCTTTCAAAAGATGTAGAATTACTTCCTGTCATCGTTGGGCCCTTCCAATCATGCACCTGGTCGCCTTCATTGGGAACGTTCTCATCATCCTGGCCATTATCACTGACTTCCACCTCTACGTCCCCATGGACTTCTTCCTCTAAAACTATGCTTTTCAGATACTTGTTTCACCATCACCATCCCCAAGATGCTGCTGAATATCCAGACTCAGAACACAGTCATAACATATGAAAGCTGCCTCATCAAGATGGTTTTTTATGCTCTTTGGAATATCAGACAACATCCTCTTAACAGTGATGGCTTATGACCTGTGTGTGGCTCTCTGTAACCCATTGCACCACATGGCCATCAGGAACCCCAAGTTCTGTGGCCTCATGCTTCTGGCTTTGGTTATTGAATTGTGGAGAAAATGAGGGTTCCTATGGCTAGGTTTCTCGCTGGCCCCTGGTTGGCTTGCTCAATACACATGTGTTGGTAATACATAGTTATTGACTCTATATAAAGAACTCTGCCCAATGCCCTGGGCTGCTGAAGGGCTGCTGGCAGCAAAGTTTCAGGAGATCAGAAACTGGAGTGGTGGCAGCATCGGGTGAAATACAGCAAGGAGATGAGACTTTCAGTGCTGGTTTATATAGGCCCCTTTCCTGTTGGCCTCAGGGAGGGCTTGGGAAGTCAGGAAAGTGTCATTTCCCCTCCACTTGCCATTCAATAAAGTTGGACTGCTGCTGGGCTAAGTGGGCAAAGGAGGATAGGTATCCAAGGTAATGCCTCCACAGAATTGAGACACTAATGAGGAAGATGGAGCTATTTGAACCTGACTGCAACAAGCTGTAACTCCATTGGGTGAGGGAGCACTGGGAAGGCCTTATCTGCCTGCCCTCTCTCCTCCAGAGATCTCCCTTCATTCGTCACACTCTGGCACCCATCCAACTGCTGGCAAACCTTTCAAACTGTCACATCTGTGTTTGGTCTCTGTGGGATTGCATAGCAATGCCTAACCCCCAGCAGCAAAAGAAGTTTTGGGCCTTCAGAGTGCTCCAGTTCTCCTTGGAGTCCAAACCCATTAATCACTAATCCCAAATGCAATGTGGACTCATATTCCTAGAACAGATCTCTAGGGCCATGTGTGCCCGATCCCTGAGCATTCGTCCCTGCCCTGCTCTGTTCTCCTCCCTCCTGACTGTGCTCTTGGATTGGGGAACATCTTGAGTCCTGATCCATTATGGCTCTGCCACTATGCCCTTCTCAATGTGTCCTCTGTACTTCACCATGTGCTCTGCAGTCTTCAGGTCATTTTCAGGGTTAGTTGTTTTGCTGAAGTTACTGCCTTAGTGTGTATGTGGGAGGAAGTTTTTGCCTTTCTGCCTGAGTCTGCCATATTTTGGCCACCTGCACCCCTGAAATTTTGTATTTAGGTGTTAACATAACAAGAGGAGTAGAGGTAGCATGTGCAGTAAATCTGATAATCATTTACCTTATGATGGGAAGATTAGCGTAGATTATCCATGTTGGACTAATGCAATCATAGTGATGCTCTAAGTGTGAAAAAGAATAAAATGTGGACTCACAGAAAGATTAGAAGATTCCGTGCTTGATGCCTTTAAAGATGGTGAAATATCCATGCCCCAAATAATGCAGGTGGCCACTAGAAAGTAATTTAGAAAGGTAAAGAATTATTCCCTGGAGTCTGGAGTGACTCTAGCCTTGCAGATGTCTTTTTTACCCCAGTGAGACCCATTCCAATTTCTGATCTCTAGAAATTTAAGACAAAGAAATTTAAGCCACCAGGGTAGTAATTTGTTATAGCAACAATAGGAATCTAGTACAGACATTTATCCAACTGCAATATTGTTCAGAAGAACTGCACTTAATTGTTCTGATTCATTCATTTAGTTCCCCTGGATAAAGTATTTCATGTTGAAACCACCTTATTTATTTATTTTATTAAAGTATCATAGATATACAATCTTATGAAGTTTTTACATGAGCAACATTGTGGTTACAGCATTCACCCATATTGCCAAGTCCCCCACACAGCCCATTGCAGTCACTGTCCATCCGCACAGTAAGATGCTATAGAGTCATTATTTGTCTTTTCCATGTTGCACTGTGTTTCCCATGACCCACCTGCATAATATGTGCTAATCATAATTCTCCTTAATCCCCTTCTCCACAACTGGCCGGAACCTCAGTCTCTCTGAGTATTATGCCTGTCTTTGCTTTCCAACCCCTCTAATCTCCAGAGCACCATGCAATGTAAGTTCATACTCTTGGAGCAGATCTTGAATTTCAAGTTGATTCCAACATATGTGATTTCCCTTTCCTTATTCTCTAGCTTTACAAAAGGCTTATTTCACCATAATACATGTGATTTTAAAGAAGTCTTTGTGCATGTATATATATGTGTGTCTTTATCTGACAGAAAATTATATTCGAATATGTACACACAAACATCCCTTTATCCTTGAACTTGTTATTTGGACTCAACAATGTATTTCTATAGATTTTGCTTTTCATTACAGCATCGTTCAGAAGTTATGTTTACAATTTCACATTATTTTCAAACCTAAGGACACAGATGTAGGGGGAATTGCATTTTTAATAATTATATCATAATTACACATAATACATACTTCTTGAGTTTTGCATAAATAGAAATATGCAGTAGGCATGCTTTTATTATAAAATTTTTAATTATTCCACTTACACTTTAAATTGGTACAGTTTATTGCATGCAATTATGCTGTCATAAATTTGTTAGAAGTAAAAAAAGAGAGTGGTGTATGACTCAGGGCAGGATCTGAAACACAAGAAGCTGTGCCTTAATGGGTTGGGCATATCTCCTCTAACTGGGAAAAAGTAAAAGTTCATATGTAGATGTTAAAATAATGGACTTAATTCAGCTCACAATTGATAAACTCATTTTTATCCCTGTAAACTAGAAGATTACCCTACATACATGAGTAAAATGACACAAATTGGTTCAAGACAGAAGAGTATTACAACCATGCACATCATCAGGAATGTTAGAAACACAATATAGGCATTTTCATCTGACTGTTGCTTCATGAAGACCCTGCTTAGGTCAGAACATCCCTCCATCTGTGTTTGATCTCTGTGGGACTGCTGTATTGTGTCTAACCTCCACCAACAACAGAAGTTTTGGCCCCACAGAGTCCTTCAATTATCCTTGGAGTCCAGCTCCATTTATCACCAATTCAAAATGCAGTGTGGACTCATATTGCCAGAACAGATCTCCACAGCCATGTGTGCAAGATTCCTGAACATTCATCATTCCCTACTCCATTCTTCTCCCTCCTGATTTTGTGCTGGCATGGGGGAAGAGTTTGGGTCCCAGTCAATTATGGCTCTGCCTCTTTGCCCTTCCAAATGTGTCCTTTCTTCTTCACCATGTGTTCTGCAATCTTCAGGTCATTTCAGGGTTAGTTGTTTTGCTGAAGTTGCTTACTGAGTGTGCCTGTGGGAGGAAGTTCTTGCCTTGCTGCCCTACCCTGATATATTTTTACCACCCTACCCACTGCATATTAAACCACAGTATCAGGAAAGTAATTAAGCTAGTGATATACCAGGGCATGATGTTCACACATGGAAAATAATGGTGTCAGATTTTCCTCTTTGATAAAATCATTAAATAGCTGTGGCTGGCAAAAGCTCATTTTTCCATAGGAGCAATACAACTCATGATGATTTTGGAGGTCAAACAAAAGAAAAAACTAGTAAATATCATATATTTTATTTGAGAAGAAATTGTTCTTAAGTGATCCATGAAGTCTCTTGAGATAAGTAGGAATTTCACAACATCATATCCAATGTGGGAAATATTGGGACACTTAGAAATTGACAAAGGAGAAATCTCATGGATAGCAGAGAGATCACAAAACTTAATAAACTGATTTACATAAATTGAATGGAGAAGAAAATATCTGGCTCTGAGGCTTCAAGCCCTGCAATCACGGGCATTTCTTCATTCACAGGACAATTGGTCCTTTTTTACATTCCAAATAATGCTTTCAAAGCCCTCTTTATGTCTTTACTTCTGAAACTGCAGATGAATGGGGGCAACATGGGTGTGATTGCAGTGTACATCCCTGAGGTTGTTGCCCTGGAGTGTGAGCTGGGTGTAACCACAGGGCTGAGGCCCACTGCTCTGCTCATACAATAAAATAAGGAAACAATGGGGAGGTGACGTGCACAGATGTAAAATACTTTATATTTCCCCTGAGCTGATGATGTTCTATGTATGGAGGAAACAACCTTAGAGTAGCAGTAAAGGATCCAAGCCATGGGACCACCACCCAGGAGCACAGCTACAAAATCCATCACTCCCACTAGAAAAGATGGGTCGAACACAAAATGGGCATACCATACATAAGACAGGATACATATATTTACAATTAAATTAAAATAAAATAAGACTTTTAGTTTCAGAGAAATGATAATATTAGTCACAATGAGATACTATAATACACACATCAGTTTAGCTAGAATGAAAACAAAATCATGTGCTGTCAAAGGTATGAAAGGATGACATCAACGTGCAGGGCTATTGAGAACTTAAATTGGCAAATACACACTGGAAAAAGGGAAGTATATACTACAACTGTGTGCATGCCTACAGTTCCTGTACATAAACAACTCCAATATTATAATTCTTTTTTGAAGTATAGTTGGTATACATTATTATATTGGTTTCAAGTATACAACATAATGGTTCATACATTAAAAAATCCTCACTGCAACATGAGATGGGAAAAAGATTGTGACATGAGAAGTGAGTCAT
>JAVSCE010007266.1:0-57747 GCA_032199065.1 Smutsia gigantea
ATGAAAAGCTTTCAGCGTCTCGCCAGTAAGTATGATGTTAGCTGTGGGTTTGTCATATATAGCCTTTATGATGTTGAGGTGCTTGCCATCTATACCCATTTGTTGAGAGTTTTCATCAGGAATGGATGCTGAATTTTGTCAAATGCTTTTTCAGCATCTATGGAGATGATCATGTGGTTTTTGTTCTTCTTTTGTTGATGTGGTGGATGATGTTGATGGATTTTCGAATGTTGTACCATCCTTGCATCCCTGGGATGAATCCCACTTGATCATGGTGTATGGTCCTCTTGATGTATTTTTGAATTCGGTTTGCTAATATTTTGTTGAGTATTTTTGCGTCTATGTTCATCAGGGATATTGGTCTGTAATTTTCTTTTTTGGTGAGGTCTTTGCCAGGTTTTGGTATTAGAGTGATGCTGGCTTCATAGAATGAGTTTGGAAGTATTCCTCCTCTTCTATTTTTTGGAAAACTTTAAGGAGAATGGGTGTTATTTCTTCTCTATATGTCTGGTAGAATTCAGAGGTGAATCCATCAGGCCCGGGGTTTTTGTTCTTGGGTAGTTTTTGATTACCAATTCGATTTCGTCGCTGGTGATTGGTCTGTTTAGTTTTTCTGTTTCTTGCTTGGTCAGTCTTGGAAGGTTGTATTTTTCTAAGAAGTTGTCCATTTCTTCTATGTTTTCCAGCTTGTTAGCATATAGATTCTCATAATATTCTCTTATGATTCTTTGTATTTCTGTGGGGTCCGTCGTGATTTTTCGTTTCTCATTTCTGATTGTATTTATGTGTGTAGATTCTCTTTTTCTCTTAATGAGTCTGGCTACGGGTTTATCTATTTTGTTTATTTTTTCAAAGAACCAGCTCTTGGTTTCATTGATTTTTTCTATTTTTATTCTTCTCAATTTTATTTATTTCTTCTCTAATCTTTATTATGTCCCTCCTTCTGGTGACTTTGGGCCTCATTTGTTCTTCTTTTTCCAATTTCAGTAATTGTGTCTTTAGACTATTCATTTGGGAATGTTCTTCCTTCTTTAAATAGGCCTGGATTGCAATATACTTTCCTCTTAGAACTGCCTTTGCTGCGTCCCACAGAAGTTGTGGCTTTGTGTTGTTGTTGTCATTAGTCTCCATATATTCTTTGATTTCTGTTTTGATTTGGTCGTTAACCCATTGATTAATTAGGAGAGTGTTGTTAAGTCTCCATGTATTTGTGAGCCTTTTTGATTTCTTTCTAAAATTTATTTCTAGTTTTATACCTTGGTGATCTGAGAAGTTGGTTGGTAGGATTTCAATATTTTTGAAATTACTGAGGTTCTTTTTGTGGCCTAGTATGTGGTCTATTCTGGAAAATGTTCCATGTGCACTTGAGAAGAATGTGTATCCTGTTGCTTTTGGGTGTAGAGTTCTGTAGATGTCTGTTAGGTCCATCTGTTCTAGTGTGTTGTTCAGTGCCTCTGTGTCTTTACTTATTTTCTGTCTGGTTGATCTGTCCTTTGGAGTGAGTGGTGTGTTGAAGTCTCCTAAGATGAATGCATTGCTGTCTGTTTCCTCCTTTAATTCTGTTAGTATTTGTCTCACATATGCTGGCGCTCCTGTGTTTTGTGCATATATATTTATAATGGTTATATCTTCTTGTTGGACTGACCCCTTTATCATTATGTAATGTCCTTCTTTATCTTTTCTACTTTCTTCGTTTTGAAGTCTATTTTGTCTGATACAAGTACTGCAACACCTGCTTTTTTCTCTTTGTTGTTTGCATGAAATATCTTTTTCCATCCCTTCACTTTTAGTCTGTGTATATCTTTGGATTTGAGGTGAGTTTTCTTGTAGGCAGCATATAGATGGGTCTTGCTTTTTTATCCATTCTGTTACTGTGTCTTTTGATTGGTGCATTCAGTCCATTTACATTTAGGGTGATTATTGATAGATATGTACTTATTGCCATTGCTGGCTTTAGATTCGTGGTTACCAAGCGTTCAAGGGTTGCTTCTTTACTATCTAACAATCTAACTTAACTTTCTTGTTAAGTTATTGTAAACACAGTCTGATGTTTCTTTATTTCTCTCCCTTCTTATTCCTTCTCCTCCATTCTTTCTATAGTAGGTGTTTTATTCTTTGCCTTTAGTTAGTATTTGGATGGTCTGCTTTCTTTGCTATGATTTTATTTTCTCTGGTGACATCTTTTTAGCCTTAGGTGTGCTTCCATCTAGAGCAGTCCATTTAAGATATCCTGTAGTGGTGGTTTATGAGAGGCAAACTCTCTCAACTTTCATTTGTCTGGAAATTGTTTAATCCCTCCATCATATTTAAATGATAATCGTGCTGGATACAATATTCTTGGTTCGAGGCCCTTCTGTTTCATAACGTTAAATATATCATGCCATTCTCTTCTGGCCTGTAAGGTTTCTGTTGAGAAGTCTGATGATAGTCTGATGGGTTTTCCTTTGTAGGTGATCTTTTTTCTCTCTCTAGCTGCCTTTAATACCCTGTCTTTATCTTTGATCTTTGCCATCTTAATTATTATGTGTCTTGGTGTTGTCTTCCTTGGGTCCCTTGTGTTGGGAGATCTATGAGCTTCGGTGGACTGCGAGACTACTTCCTTCCCCAGTGAGGGAAAGTTTTCAGCAATTATTTCTTCAAAGACACTTTCTATCCCTTTTTCTCTCTCTTCTTCCTCTGGTACTCCTATAATGCGAATATTGTTCCGTTTGGATTGGTCACACAGTTCTCTTAATATTCTTTCATTCCTAGAAATCCTTTTATCTCTCTCTGCCTCAGCTGCTCTGTACTCCTGTTCTCTGTTTTCTATTCCATTAACAGTCTCTTGCATCTCATCCATTCTGCTGTTAAGCCCGTCGATCGCTTGTCTGATTTCTGCATTGTCTTTCCTCAGTTCCCTCACTTCCTCCCTCAGCTCTTGCACATTTCT
Source organism: Smutsia gigantea (assembly GCA_032199065.1). Classification (NCBI taxonomy): domain Eukaryota; kingdom Metazoa; phylum Chordata; class Mammalia; order Pholidota; family Manidae; genus Smutsia; species Smutsia gigantea. The sequence goes on from JAVSCE010007266.1 coordinate 2,930, forward strand.
CTGTAGTTCCATCAGCATGGTTATGACTTTTATTCTGAATTCTTTTTCAGGAAGACTGTGCATTTCCATCCCTTCAGACTCCCTCTCTGGGATTGTCTGGTTGATTTTGGTCTGAACCATATTCCTCTGTCTTTTCATGGCTATAGAATTGGTCACTGATAGTTGCCACGTATGTCAGCTGGGCTCTTTTAGACTTTAAAAAGAGAAGAAAAAAAAAGAAAAAGAAAAAAAAGAACAAAGAAAGAAAGAAAAAAAAGAAAAAAACAAAGAAAAGAAAAAACAAAAACAAAACAAAAAACAAAACAACAACAAAAAACCGCCCACCGGACGTAGATTCTGTGGGAATGCTGTAGGTGGCGCTATTGCCCCACTATTCCACAGCTGTGGCTACGCGTCTCGGCAGGGCCCTTTATCGCTCTGGTAGGGGTGGGAACGAATAGGGGGCTGTTGATCTCAGTGAGAAGTGTAAGTATGGCCACACTTCCTCAGTCACCAGCTAAGGCATCTGAAACTCCCCAGGACTCCCAGCCTGCTGGGCTGAGTGTGCTGGGGCGATCCGGCTCCTCCGCTGGGCTCCTGTCTCTTTAAGACCGCTGAAGAAAGTGCGCGCTTTTTTATTTTTCCTTCCCGGCAGCCGGCTGCAAGCACCCTGGCGTGTTCCCCGCTCAGATCCTGCCCCTCTGTCTCTCCAATCTCCGCTGCCCTGCGCAATGTGGGTCAGTGCTCCCCGCGCAGATCACCGGGGCTGGCTACTTCGCGGGGTGTACTTCCACTCCCTCCCGGCTCTGAATCCTCTCCTCCCGCCAGTGCACTGGGGTGGGGGAGTGCTCGGGTCCCGCCGGGTCGCGGCTCCGTATCTTACCCGCCTCTTGAGGTGCCGAGTCCTCTCGGGTGTAGCTGCACGCTGTGCGCTTTCCTGTGTATTCTCGTCTCTCTTTTAGGAATAGATGTATTTGCTGTGTTTTCGTAGATAAATATAGTGTTGGGAGGAGATTTCTGCCGCCCTGCTCACACCGCCATCTTCTTCCGTGTTCATTTCTGCTGTCAGCTCTAATCGTTTGCTATTTGACTAGCATCCTGCCTCATTAGAGATATTAGTGCCTGTCGGGATTCCTGAATTCCCAGGTGGACCCGGTGTGCCGTGTTACAGGCCCAGGGCCAGATGTGACTTTGTCGGTACGGATGCCACTCGGTGTGTCCTAAGCTACAGGATTGCCCAGCCCAGTGGAACTAGAGCAGGTCCCTGAATGCTACCTTGTGATAGTAAAGACCCACACCCATCGGCCTAATCTACTTTGACATATTTTTTACTAGTTACCGCCATTTAAAAAAACCCAGTCCATTCTCTTTACCTTAAAGGGTGTTACACACAGTCCTTTATGTGCTAAGACCACGTTCGGTTGTTTGTTGCGGTGTTGGTAATACTTGTTCTCCACAGCAGAGGCACATCTTTACGTTCCACTCAGCAGAAGCCATTAGGGGAACCTTTGAATGTCTTGCAGGAAAGGGGGAAAATACCCCTTCATTGGCAAAGTTTTTTTCTGTTCTTAAAATTAAGCTTACAAATGGCTTAACAGATGAAAAGAATATTACAATTATTCTTCCAAAGCTATCTGCCAGGTTTTAATTGGGAGGAAAACTTTGTCTCATGGGCAACTTCCCTTTCACCACTGAAACTTGACAAAGCTGATGGTCCTCATTTTATTTATCCTCATATTTATTTTTGCTTCATTCTACCAGATGTCTTGGTTTTAGGCCAAGCCCATGCATGACCCCCAGAGGGACATGCCGCTCTTTCACTTGGGAAATGATTCTCTCTGTTCCATCACAGTGGCCAGTGAGGAAGTTGGAAGATGCCACTGACATGTTACACTGTAAAAATAATAAGAGGCCCTAAATTTTGACCTGTATGTCAGTTTCCTTTCTTAAAACAAAATGACAACCAATGAACATTACCTAATGAGTGTATCCTCTTAAGTTCTAAATGGATTTAAAATACAACTTGGTCTGTGGATGTGAAGATGGTTCTCAGTGAACCCTTCAGGTGCAGAAATCCTAAAAGCCATGGATTCAGAGAACACCTGTTCAGTGTGATGATTTCCCGTAGGACATAGGGATCTCTCTTTTCCTTAGACTCATGGTTTCCCATCAGCCTTCTGACTGCAGGAAGGCCTGGTGACCGTTTTGGTCATTGCTTTAAAAATCTAGGGGGTCATTCACATATGGGTAACTTCCCTTAATGGGCTGTTAAGGAGCCATTATGGATATAGTTTTTGCATTTATCTAAATTGCTTTTGCACCAGTTTTTATTTTTGGCCTTCATCATCTAGTGGAACGTGATGGCCAGTCTGAGCAGCAGCCCATCAGAATTTACCTGTATCACTGATGAAGGACTGTGGTCTTTTTTCCATATAATTTTCACACTTACTCATTTGAGTCACTAAATAGAATTAATCAGTGCTTACATTGCTCAGCTATGTGTTCATTTTAGATCTTTGTAAGGGCAGTAGCTTTGAGTCATGTCACCACGCGGCTCATGGCATATTCTCCCTTCATCTCGCTGTTAGGGCTCCCGGAGCTGCAGGGCCTCTGCTTGGTAACTCCCACCTTAGAATAGTGAGGTGTGGGCATCAGAGTTGTGGGTTTAACTTCACCAGTAGTTGCCTGGTGCTTAGCCGAATCTCTCTAAAGCTCGGTGTCCTCACCTGCACGGCAGGGGTGAAACGTGCCTCCTGAGAGCCATACTCACATTCCCTGAGTGCAGGTGACAGCAGCCCACTTCCACATGGCTCTGGAGAACGGGAGTTACTGGCTCCTGCAGCTGGGGGCCGGGGGTGCGTTGCCTTTGGGTCGCTGGATTCCAGCTCTGACAGCACCAGGGAGGGGCTGTCCCAGTCTTGCCCTCTCAGTGGTGCTTGTCTCTGACTCTCTTTGGATGTGAGGCGGCCATCGGCAGCCCCAAACTCCTGTCTTGCTCTGGCCAACTCGGCAACCCAGCCAAAGAGACCGTAAAGACTAGACACATTTTTTTGCAAAGTTTTGTCCAATAGTAAAACTAGAGAAATCCCAAGGTGCCCTTGAGTCCTTGGCTTGGAGCGCATCTGTCGTCCTTTTCACAGCGGCTGGGGGAGTAGGGTTCCTGGCTCTGCAGTGGCCAGAGGATGGGGGTCACCTCTGCCCCACCCACATGAGGAGAAGGCTTCCCCGAGAAGGAAGGGACTGGGGCACCCACTGTGGGGTGACAGCAGTGACCCCCGGCGCTGGGAGGACAGGGGGACGGAGGCCGAGAAGCTCGTGCGGAGCTGGCAGCCAGTTCCTGCGGTGGCATCCTCCCTCACTACCTGGGAAGGCAGCTTTCTGGGCTGCTTCCAAAGCCAGTGTTCTTTTACACAGTCTGGGGCTTCTGGCTTTCCCCAGACTTCTAATGGTACTCCCCTCCACCTTGCTGTGCTTTTGAAAAGCTCTACTTTAAGGGGGACATGGCAAGGAGAAGAGTTATTTAATGTTTTTATTCTTCAGACATTACTTAGGGGGGACGTGCTGCACACGAGACCCTTGGGAGTTCCGCAAGGAGGAAAAGAACAAAGGGAAGCCCCCTTCCTGAGGTGACTATAGCCCCGCTGGCAGGGTGGTGGGTTGGGGGCACAGAGGCTGCGGTGTGAGGTGGAATGCAGGCAGTGCTGCCAGGAGCAGGCGTGGAGCGGGACCCTCCCGCTGGCAGAGAGCGGCGCAACCTCGAGTGTGGATGTGGCTTTATAGGCACGGGCCGTAGGGATCGGGAGGGTGGCAGGAAGGTGAGGTGAGGGGGAAGGTGATTCAGCCCTTCTTGGGGCTCGTGCCATGCCAGGTTCTATGCCTGCCCTGATGTGAGAAGACCGGTAACAGTGCCCTGCTCTGGTAGACGAGGAGCATGACGAAGACACAGGTGCACAGACGTGTGCATGGGGTCTGGTAAGAGCACAGAGCAGGGAGTTGTCAGCTCTTGCTCCTGATGGTGCAGGGTTTGAACAGGGGCATAGAGCCGGGGCAGTGAACAACTCCAGCATGCTTCTGTGTTTCTGGAGCTTGAGGTTTACCAGATGGAGAGAAGGTGGAGCCAGGCAGCAGAGGGCCTTGAATGTGGGTCCAGTGGTTCGGCTGGATCCCTTAGGTGCTAGTTCTCCACAGTGGACTCGTGGGCCTGTGACCCCATCACTGCACAGGCCCCACTCTTGGCTTAATGCTCTGCTATCATCCTGAAATTCTTAGTGATTTTTAAACAAAGGGCGCTGGATAGTCTGATGATCTCCAGGGGGTGATGTGCTGCGAGGCTGGGCCTGGCTGGGCTGGAGAGCGAGAGCAGCCGTGGACAGTACTGGGGAAGCAGTCTGCAGTTTTGAGGAAGAATATTAGGGGCTTAGCTGAGGGCAGGTGTAAAAACCAAGGACGCAGCTGCCACCCGTGCCAGGCCTGAGCAGCAGGCTGGACATGAAGGGGTGGTGGAGGGGAGCCGGAGCTCACCACCTTGGGATCCCTTGTGCTCTGTGCTACCCTCTGAGCTAGAGGACTTCTGGGGGGTAAGGCTGGTTTTCCAAACTGAAATTTAGGAGACTGTCTTAATATTTTTACTTTCAACAGTAAGCTAAAGCTGACATTGGCAGGCTCATTCAATGAATGTTAAATAGCCAGAAAAGACATTCTAAGGCATTCTGGAGTCAAACAGATGGACCAAGCAATCATGTTAAAGACACTAAGTCACAACGTGAACTCCAGTTAATCATAATCACATTTCTTTCCTTATTTAATTTTGAAACATCTTCCCAAGTAGTTTGCTATTTTGGTGTCTTTTACTTAAAGGACCTTGTTATTATAGGGCACCTCAGTTAAAGATGCTGGATACATGACATCCAGAACAAAACACCTTATCATTTAGGAAATGATATCCTTTCTGAGGCTTCTGAAGTGCTTATTTTGTCTCCTATAAAGATTCATGAGGGAATTTATTTCCCCTTGTTCACTTGGCATAGAATTTAACACAACTCTGTGTTTCCCTAGTGAGTTTCAGAAACACCCTTCCAGTCAGTCAAGGTTGCCCTGAGCCTAAGGTCCCAACCAGCTGCTGACGGGGCACATCCCAGCAAGCAGGGCTTTGAGCAGTGGGGAAAGGCTTGTGGTTTTGACCTGTCCAGTCTGACCCTTATTGCTGTGCTGTGTCCTGTCAGGTGCACACATGAGGTGCTTTTATTGCAAGGATACGAGGGCAGGGCAGGGCTGTCCAAGCCCCGGATGCCGTGCTGGGGCGTCTTGACATCAAGGAAGCAACTTAGGCCAGAAGGAATCTGGCGGAAGCTTGGGGAAGGGTTGAAGGCGTGTGCACGGCATGGCATGCCCTTTCACACTCATTCAGAAATGGGCTCCAGGGGGGTGCGAAGGCTGCTGCAGCCCCCTGCCCGTGTGCTGCGCCCTCCCTCACACCTGGCCACCCAGAGTGCTTTCTCTGACTCATGTATCTTTTCTATGAAAGGAGCAATTGGTATCATCCAGATGGGCTGTACCCTAAGAGCGGAGATTATGTCTGTGCCCTTTTTAAGGGGTTTGTGGAGGAATACGTGATGTCATAATGGGAGGCCCAGAAAGTAGGTGCAACACGAGGAGTTCCTTGCTCTGCATTTGGCACATCAATGATGGCAATGTGTTTGAGTTACCCCCAGCACCCCCGTTCCACTGACAGCGCCTCCCTGCCTGGGGTGGGGGTTCCTCTCACAGAGCATACAGGAAGTACTTATGGACAGTTGGCCAGGCCTTGGTGTTTCCCACAGCATCAAGTAACTTGCTCTGCGCAGAGTAGGCACTCGGCGTTGGGTGAACAAATAAGTGTGCAGCTGAATCAATCATGTTTTACCTGTCTGAAGGAGGATACATGCACCATCTGTGGAGTGTGACTGTCACTCCAGGAGCAGGGTGGCTTTGTGCTAAAGCATCCTTGTCACCTTGCTTGGCCCTTTGTGGCAAGAGCTGTGGAGGCAGAGACTATTTCTCTTTGGCTCAGCTCTTAGTCCCCAGTGCCTAGCACAGGGCTCGGTACATAGCAGGTACTTAGCAAATGTTTGTTGAGTGAATGAAGAACCAGTGGGATACACGTGCTTCCCTCCCATTATGGAAGTTCATTTCTGCAGGAGTCATGTGTGGGTGTCTCCATGTTCCTATAGTCCTTCTTCCCCACATCCTCTTCTTCCTCTTCCGTCTAATGCCCGACACGGTGACTGACACAGCAGTCATGGTCATGGCTCAGGCTGGCTGAGATGACAGATACCACAGCCAGGGTGGCTTAAACAACACGGATTCCTCATAGCTCTGGAGTCCAGCAAGTCCAACATCAAGATGCCAGCATATTTGGTGTCTGACGAGAGCCGACTTCCTGGTTTGCAGGTGCACCGTCTTGCTGTTCTTACAGGGTGGGGAGAGATTGATCGTCTCTCTGTCTCTTTTCTCAGGGCACTGTTCCCATTCTTGAGGGCTCCACCCTCCTGACCTAATCACCTCCCAAAGGCCCCCCACCTCCAATACATCCCCTTGGGGATTAGGGCTTCAAATCTGAATTTTTGGAAGACACGTTGTCCAGAGCAATGGCCAATTCCAGGAGAGCAAGCCTTGTCTTACCATTTCTTCTGTAACTTGCTCAGGGCTCAGTCTGATGGGAGACAGAGTAGGTATTTGCTAACTCCTTAGTGGGTTTCTAGAACTTGAGGACTGGAATGATTCTGAGCTGTAATTGGACAATCTCATTCCAAATACAGGGAGACTAAGGCCCAGCAGGAGAAACATGCGCAGGGCCCTGGGGCTGGATGACAGCCGAGCTGGGTCTCTGAGCCCTGCCTGCTCCCTTCCTCTCCCTGCTGTCAAGAGGACATGGGTGTGCCAGGATGCCCATTGCATTGGCCCTGTTAGCAGGTAGGCCAGGGCTTGCTTGATTTCACCTGCATCCCCAGGTTTGTGGGGACTGTTTGGTCTCAGGAGAGCATCTGGATGTCTGGGAGCAGCTGTCCCCAGTTCTCAGTGGATGGGTCTTACAACATGGTGCTGATCTCTGTACCAGTCAGCATCTGGGGGCTCTGCTCTGGTTATTATCACGTGCATTGTATGCAGACTCCGTGTGCTTGACTAAATAGTGCTTTAGTGGGACTATATTCCCCTGTGTTTTTCATTTGCATACTTAGCATTTCCCTTCCCTTGGCTTCCAAGCCCAGTGGAAAGGGGCCTCCTTCCCTCGCTTCCTGGGGGGTCTCATCGCATGGTTCATTCACCAGCTACCGTCTCATGTTTAAGGTTCCCAGGGAGGCTGCCCTGTAGAAGACAAAGCATCTGTGACCCCCTCCTTTAAGTCTGTGAGTTTGACGAGAGGGCAGCATGTTCCTGGGGAACTTAAAGCTCAGTTTATAAAGTAGCTGGGGCCCCGAGAGGGGCAGAGAAAGTGTTGTGGAGGTTTAGTGTTAGGAGGCCTTCCTCAGGGTTATGGGAGGTAGGGAGACAGGCTGGTGAGGCTTTTAGACGGACATTTGAACTTGTCTTAGAAAGGGTGACTCGGGCTGGAACATCTGGAGGCTGCCGGAAGAGCATGCCAGGAGGAGGAGATGATGGCTGAGAAGCGTCAGGGGGGATCCATAGGTGGGGGCAGCTGAGGAGGAGCTCCTGGGATCTGGGACTCAGTGGAGGCAAGAAGACTCTCCCCTTCACAGGCCGTGACCCTGGGAACCCCTCCTCTCCATCACTTCTGCTCCAGGGCTATTGGTGCAAATAGCCCGGCGAGTTAGTGCAACCAGCTTTCCTTTGGGGCAGGGCTCTTAGCCAGGGCTCCAGGGACCCTTAGGAGCCTTCTGGTGAGTTTCAGGTGACCTGAGAACTACCTGGAATGGTGCACACAATTTTATATCTATGTGCACATTTTCCTCCCAATTTTCAGGGGTCTCTGTTACCTTGGAAAGGATATGCACCATGTAGTCTAGGAAGAAGAAGGCTGGCATGTGGAATAATTTTAGCAACTTAGTTAAAACCCCTCAAATCCTGTGAAGTTTGTTGGGACAAGTTTTGCTTGGCTTGGAAGCCTTTCTCCTGTCAGACGCGGCTCTCTGCTGTCCTCAGGCTGCTTCTGGTGAGCAGGACTATGTCCTGTTCTTCACTCTGTTGTCCTCCACCCCTGCTACACCACCCAGCACTCGTTCATGCTATTTGTGATTGCTCAGGGGCTGAAGTAGCTTTGATGTGGGTATCAGTCCACATGTACGTGCACCTGTGAGAGAGTGGAGTTCTGGGCACAACTGGCCACCTCTAGGGTCCCAAGGCAGGTGCTGGGGTGCAGACATTTCCAGTGCCAGTCTCCGTGCTGGTCCCTCAGCTCAGCAACAGGCCTTAGGACATCCTGCCAGCAAGCTGAGGGCTGGGGCTGTCTGCCCAGCACTTCCAAATGCAATGACTTGTCTGTTCTCAAAAGGGGTCTTCAGTTTCATGACCCCCAGGAGTAGAGCTGGACCCAGCGATGCCTCTCTGACTGTTACAGGCTGCGGCCATGCTTGGGGGACCTCATCTTACCCTCCTGACTAGACAGTGCCTTGTGCCGGCCAAGCGCATGCTTGGCTGAAGCAGTGAAGGACCCCCAGGCTGCAAGCCACTCACCAGCTGGGACACTCCTTGGGGGATTTCTGCTTGGTGCCTCCACAGTTTCTGGTCGGGAGCTCTGTCCAGCAGACATGAGGTGCCCAGCAGAGGCTGCTTTGCGTTCTGGGAATAGGCACGCAAGCTGTGGCCTGTCATGGAGCTGCAAGGAGCAGGCTGAGTAGGATCAGGGGTTTCCCATCCAGTTTAGACTGTGTTAGGGCATCGTGGGTGAGACCAAGTGGGCAGAGTCGGCCCTCCATAGTTTTTCAGTCATTTCTGCTTTTTAGAAAAGCAAAAGGAGAGCATTTGGTTTCTGCTGTGGAGGGCTTTGGCCTTGCTTAATAAGATAGCGTCTGTGGTGTGTAGTGTTTCAGGGCCACAAGCCAAGTCCGGCAAGTCCTAATCCAGGTGGGATCTGGAGCGCCATGCTGTCACTCCCAGACAGCCTCTGCCTGCCTTGTTCTCATTCATTCACAGCTCACGGATTGTCTAACATGTCCTGAGAGGGAGGCAGGGAACAGGTGCATGTAGGTCCCACCTTCAGGGAGCTTTCTGTAATGCAGGGTAGCAGCTATGCGTCCTAAGAAATTTTGAGACGTGTGGTGTTGGGGTGCGGTGGTGGTCGGGGGGGGGGTCGGGGGGTGTTTGGGTTGATGCTCCTGCTTTGGAGGTGTCCTGTTTTCTGTATGTCATCCAAAACCTGCAGAATCTTTACTGGTTGTTTCTATGTTTAACCTCTTACTACACTGATAGCCCCTTTGTTTTGTCCATCTTCCTGCCCATCCCCCCCTCCCTTCAGCATCCGGTGTTTGTAGGCACTGAGATAGGAATGCAGGACTGGAGACCCGGTCCCAGCTCTCAGGAGTTGCATCTTTATTGATTTTGCATTCTTCAGATTGTTTTGGGGGTTCTGTCCCCCACCTTCATGGTAAGCTCCTTGAAGGTCAAAGACAATCTCTTCTTATATATTCCTGGAAGATGGAAAGACTTGTTGGGCAAAGGATTGCTGCAGCTGTAGTCACGGCGTATTTGCTTAATTTGTAATGGCTTCCAGGAATACGTGTCTGCAAAGTGCCTGCCTTCCTGCTTGGCAGTTTGCAGAGATGTCGCTGAGGGGCTTCTAGTTCTGGCTTGGAAATCCAGAGGTGGGAGGGACTTGGGGAAAAAATGTAATGTCTCAATAAGCAAAGATCTGCAGAGTGTGTCTGTGCTTGACACTTCCTGAAGAATGAAAATCTTGATTCATGCCTTTTCTCTATGCTTCTACTTCGTTTTCTGGTATTTGAAGAAAGGGATGTGTCAATTTAAGCTTCCTAACTAATTTTTAATATGGGTCAGACTTGCCATCTTTGCACGCCTTTGTCTAATCACACTTAGACTTCTGAAATGCTTGCTTCAGAAACTAAGATTAATTAAAGGAATAGGAAGGTGACCCAGAGGGTTGAGGACTTTGGTAGGCATGGCTTCCTGCCTGCCTGAAGAGGCCTTGGGGGGCTCCCCCACCCCCAGCCTGTCATCTGAGGCGGAGTTGCGCTTGGGGAGCCAGGATTCTGGGAGTCAGGCTGGGGCGTTCATCAACACTGTGTAGCAGAGATTTGCTTCTTAGCAGATGCAGCTGGCCCACTTACAGCCCTCTTGCCAGAAGAATTGTCATTGTCTTAAAAAAGGATTTGACTTAAAAAAAAAAATCAGACTCTGGGTTGAGGCCATATTTGAATCTTAAAGCAGGTTGACCTATTTTCATCACAGCATCATCAAAGCCTGCTTTGTGATTCTCCCTCCCTAACATGCTTTTGTTGGTGTCACATGAATTGAACACCTGATTCGAGCAGGAGTAAGGGTGAAGACCTTGTCTGGGGAACTCGGTTTCCCACGGCCTGGGGGCTGAGCCGCGTCAGCGTCCCTGCCTGGAGCCAGCCTGCCGCTGCTGGCTCCCTCCTGGGTGAGGATGGCGGCTGTCTAGCACAAGCATGTGGGGCTTGACCTTTTGCAAAGTGCTGTTACATCTTCCTATTTGACCTTGACAGCTGCCCACGGAGGGAGGCCTGGCCGGCCATGTTATCCTTGCTCCAGAGAAGAGGAGGTGGAGGCTCACCCAGGCAGGTGCTGGGAGGGAGGGATGAGGCTGCTCCACTGCCACCACAGGGACCTGTCAGCCCGACCTGGAGCCCCTCCTTCCAGGAGCCTCCACCTCGCAGACCCGTTGTTCTCTTCCTCGTTTGGTGTTAGTGGGTCTCGCTGGGATGCAGGAATGCATGTGGCATCTGTGTGTGAGAGGCCAGCCAGCTCACTCCTCAGGAAAACCTGGAGAGCAACTGCCCCCTGCTCCCCCAGACACCCTGGTCACAGAGTGGCCCCTCGTGGGGCTGAGGGAAGGGACGCGGTTCCTGGTGGACGGGGCAGCGCCGTGGCAAGGGTGTCAGCCGGAGGAATTCACACAGAGGGAAGACGAGGGTTTTCCTGCCCCTGTTTCCTTGCCTCTGTTCTGGGTTTTCCCTCTTGGAAGACAAGCTGGCCCTCATCTTGTGAGGTCACACCCTGTGTGTCTATCAGTAGCCTCCTGTCCTACTGCCTTGGTTTTCTGGCTTCTCTCTGAGGCAGTGGTGACACCTCCCGGGTCTGCTAAGAACAGGCATCATAAAAAATACCAAAGCGAGATGAGTCCACGTCAGTTTTGTTGCAGCCATTATAGTCCACAAACAATACTTACAAGGGTCAGGGACTGTTAGTGTTACAAAAACCAATGATAATAATTGTGTTTTTGTAGAGCGCGCCAAAGATGTTAGAGTGCCTTTACTTCTGTTGTCTTATTCATCATCCTCAGAAACCGTCTGTATTAGATAAACAGACATTAAATATTTTCATCTTACAGATGAGGAAATTAAGACCTAGAGACGGTAAGGGGCGCAGCCAGGGCTACTTGCTAGTTGGTGAATCAAGCTGAACTGAACCCGGATCCTTTAGTTCAAAATAAGGTGGGTGATGTCTTTAAGTTCATGAAGCTGGTAATCTAATTGAGAAGAAAGACATTGAACAAATACAAGGCCAAATATAAGGGGCAAATGACAAGGGACCGAAATTGGTTTAAGGAGTCAGGGTAGGTAAATGAGACCTGGACGAGGTTGGCTTCCGCTGGGCGAAAAGAGGTAAGAAGACTATTCAGGGCAGGGCATGTTCCAGGAGCCAGGAGGAGCCTCGTGTGGACAAGTGTGAGCCAGGGACCACAGGGCCGACTCTCGGGGGACTCACAAGCCAGGGTAGGAGCTTTGATTGCCTTAGTGGCCGTAAGAAGCCACTGAAGGGTTTTAAACAGAAGAGAGACCTTTGCTTCAGAAAGGCTGCTTTGATGCCTGGATGGGTATATATGGATGCAGCAGCAACAATAAACTGGGGAGCCTGATCATGCAGCTACTGGAGCTGTTCTGGGGGGAAGATGTGATGTGGACTGTGGGGTGCCAGTGGGATGGCAGGAGTGGACATACTGAGCAGTTAACGAGGAGTGCTTGGATGTGGTAAGGCCATTTTCCGAGTTGGGGAATGCTGGAGAAAGGACCGCTTTGGGGAAGGAGGGCAGGACCATGGTCTCAGACAGGCACTTGCTGAGTTCGGTACACCTGTAAAATATCCAAGGGAAGATGTGGATGAGAGTGCACACACATGGGCTGGAGCTCCCGAGAGATGATAAAGCTGCTGGTGAGGATTTTGGATCCCTTGACTCAACGTGAGTGGCTGAAATAAAGGGGGTGCATCAGGCCACCGAGTTCCATGTCCTCTCATCTTTACCACACTTCCTGAGAGGCCATTTTAATCAAGGCCTGGGTTAGGAATCAGAGCTTTAAGGGAGACAATTTAATATAAGCTCTTTTTAGGTCTCAGGAAGGACCCTGTAAAGCAAAGGAGGACCCAGTAGGCGAGTGGAACTTGCAGATGAATTTATTCCACCTGGGTGTTGTCGGTTTAGCTACTAATGGCTGAGGGATGCTGGCACATGGCCTCTGCTGGCATTTCTATGGTCGTGTATATTCCACCAAGTGGTACCCAAGTTAATTAGATTCTTGGGGTACACTGCACAATTAAGAACCATTCTGAAATGCATTCACAATGTTTTCAAATTTTGGGTTAATTCTTTGGATAAATACCTACAGGCTGCCTTCTTTGGTTACAGAGTACAACCTACTGTTTGTGTCCAGAGCTCTGGACTTTGCGGGGCAAGAGCTTCCTGGTGTCTGCCCTGAAATCCCCTACGGGCTGCCCTCCCTGGGCTTCAGAAGACCCCTCTGTGAGGCCCTGGGACACTGCGCACCCTCTGTGGCTGGCTCGCTTGCTTGCGCCCGGGACATAGAATGACTGGACTCAGCCCTGCTGGTAGCCAGGGGCTGGCGGCCTAGCAGCTGGGGGGATGTTACCCGATTGTCATGGGGAGGACGAGCTCTTCTTCATTTGAGTTCTGTGTAAGGCGAAGGAGTTGGGAGAAGGGACCTGGTCCTTCTCCTTGAGGGCAGAGACGGGCTTCGCAGACGCTGTGTCGATGAGCAGAGTTTGTGGACCTGACGGACGGCTGTGCTCCACTGACTCTGGCTGCGCCCGAGAACCTTAGCTAAGAGGGGGCACAGAGGTCAGCCAGTCGAGCCTCAGTTTACCCACAACCAGGCAAAGGCCCATGTGGGGACCAGCACCACACACCCGGCCAGCTCTTTGTTACCTTTCAGCTTTTGAGGGATGAATTTTTAACCAGTTATTTTCTGACTTTGAAGTTATTTAATGCTCCTGGGAAATCGTTCTAAAAGTTGGAAACTTTAAGTTGTGATTTATAGAGTTGATCTGAATTATATATATACTATAGTTATACATATACATGTAAAATCGATGCTGATCTCCTCTGTGAAAAAGAGTGAAGATCTCAAGAGAGCGAAGGTCCTGGTTAATATTTTGACGCGTTCACCCTGCCTGTGGAGCACGCGCGTTCCTCAGCCCCTCCGTGTGCGCTGCCATCCAGCCCAGGGCCGCTGCTATAATTACCAAAGCTCCTGAATGCTGACAGATGTGTGATTCCTCAATTCCTCAGATTGGAAGGGCTTTCCCTCACATAGAAATCAGTGTCTTTTTTTTTAATGTAATTACACCTTTAATGAATATTTTATCAAAGGAACTCCATGTCTTGTCTTTCATTATTAATGTGGTTTATGAGGCCCTTTCCTCATTAGCATACTTTATAAACGAAGAGATTACTAAGGGAGGCATGATATTTTAGAGACGGTGGGTGGGAGGTGGGGAAGGAACATCTGTGCATCTTTCTAAATGTGTGCAAAAACGGGAGAGACAGGGCTGCGTGTGCGTTCCACCTGGGTGACAGCTTGAGTGTGTGCATCCCCTGAGATTCAGTCGTCCTAAATGCGTGTCTGTTCCTGCAGCGTTTTGGATGGAGTGCAGCTGCAGAGCCGGGCAGAGCAGCTGGGTGTGGGTCAAGGTCGGTCTCATCCTGGCTGGGTCACTTTAGCCGAGCCCCTTCCTCCACTCAGGGTCAATTTGATGTGCCCACTGCCCAGGTCACCCCCCTGGTTCACTGATGACCCTGGAAACTAGCTCCTGATCTTCCTACCTGTTTGGGCGAAACTAAATGTATGTCCCATCCAACATCTGGGCTCTCCTTTTGAGGGACTTTTCTCCATTTTCCTTCCCTTGACCCTGACTCCCACTCTACTTCAGAATTGGTAGTCCTGGGTGATGTTCCAGCCCCAAGCCTCTGCCTTGGTGGCGCTCCTCCCAGCTCATCTGCCCTACATGCCCTGGCACCCTCTGGCCCTCCACCGTAAGCTGTGCCCACCTTTGCTTTCCCTAGAGGCCAGCTTGGGTTCCGGACCTTTCAAGTCACTGCCCTGAAGGTCCTTCCCATTGCATCTTCCCAGGAGAGTCGCAGCCCCGATGAACCCAGCGGCTCTCTGCCCCTGGCTGCCCTGCCAACCGCCCACTTGTTCATGGCTGTCCTGCCCCACTAGCATTTTCTGTTCTTTGCGTCAGGCCCCTTCTAGCCGCATGGCCTTCTTACAGACTGTCCCATCTCCTGGGCTGCTGTGTCTTCCCTTCGTTTACTACTTCCTTGGGTCCCAAATCCTCAATTGCTTCCTGGGCGCAGGGGCTGCTTCAACCGCCTGGAGGTGCTCTCCTACTGGGTGCTCCCTGGCACCTGTGCTGGTCTCGTCCACACTTGGGATGTGTTCAGGACCTGGCCAGGCTTCCCAGGGCAGCCCTGGCTATGGCCTTTCTGTTCTGCCCTGCCCATGAGATATGCCAGAAATCCTACTGTGGCACCCGAAGACCATCTCCCAGACTGTCTCTTGTACCCCAAAGCAGCTAAAAAAACCCTGAGTCAGCATGAGTGTCCTGACTTTTGGTTCCCCAAATCACTGCAGGCCTCACACTCAGGATCCTGACCTCGCCTCTGAGAACAGGGTACCCTTGGGTTAGGTAACTGCTCAGACCACCCGCCTCCTGATGCTGAGAGGATGCGAGGAGCTGATACATGTGTGGGGCAGGTGGAGGTGTCAGGGCACAGGTGGGTGTCTGGGCAGTGCTGGCTGTTGTGAGCTGTTCTCCACCACTGGACCTAAAGCCCCATGTGCTCTCACATGTGAGCTTGTAGTAAACATCTGTAGATTGAGACGGACTTTTTGAGAGTATGAGCCTACAGCATAGTCCTTGCCCCTTGCTGGAGCGTCTCACCTCCCCCGCCTTGCTCCACGCCTCTGGGATCCTTGTGCTATGTCTGCTCTCCATGTCGCACACAAATCAAGGGCCTCTTCCTGTGCTTGCTCCTCTCGGCCTGTCTGTTGGGATACCCCCTCCAGATCTTTCCTGGCATCCAGCGCTGTGTCCATCACCCCCTTTCACACGGCTTCACGAGCCCTCAGAGTGTGTCCGTGGACTCTGTAGGTACTGCTCTTCATTCACTCAGGCCGCGGTGATGCACCCTTGTCTGTTGCTTTCTGAGTCTAAAGTCACCCACCACCGAAGGTAGGAACTATGGGTCCTCTTTCTAGGGAACTGCACAAAGTGTAGAACTCAGGTCTTCCTAGGTTCACGGACCGAGGAAATGACCTGCTGACCTGCCCTGGTCTTAGCTTGTTAACACCCAGGTGTCAGGTAAATGCCAGGTCACTTGGCATATTTTGTCTCCAAGTTTTGGCAAAATTGGGTGATGGGACCTTGCCCCCTTACTTCTTTCTTCTCTTTCCCTGCCTTTGCAGAACACCGATCCTTCCCTACACTAAGGTGGTGGTGTTCATTCTGCAGTTCAACTGGGGCTCTGAGCACCTGCCCTGTGACAGGCAGGCACGCGTCTGGGCACCTGGGAGCAGCAGCAACCCAAACAGGCAGGGTTCTCGGGGGCAACCTCTGGTGGAAAGAGACAGACGGCACATACTGCACACACCCCCAGACACACACACGCCTTCCCACACACACCCAGACGTGCACCCTCCCATAGATGGAGTCTCCTTTCTGTTGGGGAAGAGGAAGGAATGGGAAGAGGGTGGGCCAATGCTTTCTGCACACTTTGGGGGCCAGGAAAAGCCTCTTTGGTGAAGTGGTATGTGAGCAGGGACCTGGATGGGGTGGGAACTTGTGGAGATCCAGAAACAGAATTTGAGGCAGAAGGGACAGCACATACAAGGCCCCGAGCATGGGGGCGTGTGTTGTCTCGGGAAGATGGCAAGGAGGTATGTTTGGCCGGAAAGCTGTAGGGCAGAGGGGGAGCTGGACAGAACTGCGAGGCCAATGGAGTGGGTCTAGGAGGGCCTCAGATCTCATCCTGAATTAGGTGGGGGTCATTTGCGGGTTTTGAGAGGCAGAGAACACACTCTAATTCAGGTAATGTCGCCTCGGATCGCCAGTGAGCTTAAGGAAATTGAGCTAACAAACTCAGTCATAGGAGGAGGGAAGTTAATGTGTATTTTTCACAGGCGGGCATCTGCCTACTACTTTATGGGTAAGGCCCATAGGAAAGGGAAGATACCAAATGTGGAAATAAGCAGCTCCAAATGCCTCCTGCTTCTCCCCCTCATGGCAGATATATGAGCGGTAAACACTTAGGAAGAAATACACCCCAAGCCCGGTATGTTTTGTTTTGTCATTGTTTTTTTGTTACCGCAAAACTGTCTTTTACTAACAAAACCAAAGATCCCAAACACTTTTTGTGGACATCACTTTTCTCTTTCCAATTTTAAAATGGTATCGTGCATATACATATTTGCAAAATTAAGACACATTTTGGAGGATAAAAACATAGCCAAGAAACCACCGGGAGATGTTCTGAGATTGGAACTTACACACTGAGAACCGTTAAAGTGACTTCAGGAAAACTCCCACGGGCACTCACATTTCACGGCGATGAGAACGTTGTTGATCGTAGCTCTGTACAAGGCTGTGTTCTCCTCTCTCCCAGGGCTGTAAAATCAGGAACACCCTGCTGGTGCAGCAGTCATGAGAAAAACGAGGGAGGAGGGCGGGCGGCTCTCCCTCACCCCTGAAGTAGGGAAGGCCACCCACACGGCTGGAATGCTTTCCTTCTGAGCTCAGCTCACCTCCCATCAACCAGCAGGTGGGCAGAACCCTGCCCTGGGGGCCTGGTGTCCTTCCTGCACACCTGGGCTACCAGCACAGACCGTGTGGTCCTGCCAGCTGTGCAGGAGCTCCCATCCAACGGGAATGTTAGGATCCGTCCTGCAGGGAGCTGCCACTTTTCTTAGAAGGTATAATAAAAGAAGAACGATGTGAGTAAGGTGGAATCTCAGAAAGAAGAACAGGAGTGAAGGTCCATGGCAGAACCCAGCAGGCCTGGCAGGCTGTCTGACTAGGAGGCTGTGAAGGAGGCAGTGAGTGCACACGCATGTGCAGAGACAAAGAAATGGGAGACTCCTGGGCGAAGGGCCCTCATCACAGGTGTGAAGTCCTTATACAGCAGCTTTGAGGTGTGTAGTTGTATTGCTGTGCAGCGTTTAACATAACCCTCTGGTCTCAAAGGTGGCTGCCTCAAGCCTTCCTTGAGTCTCAGGAAACCAAGAGCATTTCAGTGACTGTGTCTGGTCTTCCAGTCAAGATGAGAAGTTAGAGCCTAGGTTCCTCAGGCCATGCCTTTCCATTAGTTAATTCAACTTTATCAAATATTTACTGAGCACTTAGCAAGTGGCAGGCACTGTCCTGGGAGATTTGGGGAGCAGGCTCTGTGTGGAGCTGATGTTATACCTGGGGAAACAGGCAGTAAGTGGGTGAACAGAGAGGGCACCTGCAGGGAGTGCCCACCTTGCAAAGGACCAAATTGTGGTGTTGGGCCAGCCTCTCTACGGTGGCCACGAGGGCTGTGTGCGGTGCGGGGCAGCCTTCAAGGCAGAAGACTTGGATGCCGAAAGAAGAGTTTTTATGGAGCAAAAAGAAGGCCAGCTGATACCACTCTGCACACAGAGAGTGGCAGCTTCTTGCCTGCTCCTGCTTCTCTCACGTTCCAGAGCCATTTCACACACTTGGATATACTCGCAGACATGGCCATGGGCGCCAGAGCCTCTTTCAGAGCTCTTTCTTCCCTCCTGTCAGGATGTAAAGGTTTCTGCTTAGAGGCTGGGGTCTCTTGACACCTGGGAGTACTCTCCTTTCCCCATCACCAAAATGAGAACATTCCCCCTTGCTGAATTCCCTGATTGGTCTGGAATCATGCACTGGTGAGATCTGTCTCCTCTGCAGCTTTCATGTCCCCTTGATGCTTTTCTTGATTTCTTTCCTTGGGTTTCAACTTGTATTTTTTGTATTTTCTGTGTGGACCATGTTGTCTGTCCACTGGTTGCCTCTCTTAGTTAAGCTAATAGTGTAGCCATTAAAGTAGTTCTTTAGTTCCAGCTGTTCAACAGGGAGTCCACCCTGGGTAGCACCCGTGCGTCATTGAGTTAGTGGTTGCCGTGTGCTGGCCAGCCCCTCAGTGCGCTGGTGCCCACTGGAGAATGAAGAGGCCACAGCTCTAGGCCATTGGAGGGGTGTTTGGAGAGAGCTGAGGTGGATGCTAACAATGCTTTCACAAAGAAAAGGAGAAACTCCAGGTGCTGAACCATGGAGCGAGGAGATGGCATCTCTCCCCCACTGCCTGGGAACCCTCGCCCCCATAAAGCAGTCTCGGAAGCCCCAGATCATGACGGAGCCCCCAGGACCAGCAGGGGCCATCTTTCTGCCCTCGGTCTCCAGTTCCCAGGAGCTCCCCAGCATCTGGGGTTGCTTCGCTGGTGCCCCCCAACCCAGCTGCTGGAGCCCACGGATTTGGACCAGACTCACAGTCGTCCTGAGCCTCTGCCTGCCTGCCTTCCCTCACCTACTCCAGTGTGACCCCAGCTCCTAGTGGCAACTGCCTGATTGGACTCAGTGTGTCTAGAATACAGTTGAACTTATAGCAAGGGAGATGCCAGGTAAGAATTCATGAAAAGAAAGTTTTAAACGAGTTTTCCTGGTCTTTACTTAAAGGAGTTTATAGTCTAGTGCTTACACGGAGATGAACGATAAAGGCATTTTGTGACATGTGCCCAGAGGGAGGTTTAGACAGACTGCTGAGCAGGAGGGGAGGCAGGGGGCGTGTGATAAGATGCAACACTAGACGGTGGCCGCTATTGTGGGCAAACAGCTGGGCTGATGTCAGGGGAGCTGTTTATGACCTCCTGGCGGTTCTTTTCAGTTGTAGAATTCTGTCATCATTAAAGAACGTCTTCACCACTTGCTGCTTTAAATGCCAAAGAAAATGGAGGCTGAGTTCCATGGGCACTGACACCTTCACAGCACGTGTGCCCTGGAAACACTCCTGGCTGATGCCCGGGCGAGCCATGCACCTCGGGGAGGGAGAGCTGGACCTGGTAAAGGGTCCAGTCCCAGATGTCCACAGGCTCACCGGGTGACCTGATCCTCCTCGCGGCCAGCCTGCTGTCTCAATCTGCTGTAATGACCTCTGTGATGTGTATGTGCATGTGTGTGTGAGAGCTTGGGGAGAGGTGGCCCTGGCGCTGGGAGAGATTCTGCTAGGAGGCAGGGGCCTGGTGCTGGTCTCTTCTGTCATTTACTATGTTATTTTGGGAAAATTGATCAGCGTATAGCCCTCAAGTGATGTCCACATCTTTATCCCTGGAACCTGTGCATGTTTATCAGGACTTTGCAGATGTGATTAAGTCAGGCATCTTGGGATGGGAATATCGTCCTGGGTTGTTCAGGTGGGCCCACCCAATCCCTGTGAGAGGCCCAGAGCCAGAGAGGGTGTGACAGTGTGAGCAGAGGCCAGAGGGATGTGGCCACAGGCCACTGCACGTGGGCAGCCTTGAGAAGCTGGACTAGGCCAAGAAACAAGTTCTCCCCTAAGCTTCCAGAAGGAATGCTGACCTGCCCACACTTTGATTTTACTCCCTGAGACCCATTTTGACATCTGACCTCCAGGACTGTAAGAAAATAAATGTGTGTTCTTCTAAGCTACTATATTTATAGTAATTCATTACAGCAGCAATAGGAAACTAATACACTACTTATCCCCTAGATTCTAATTGCTTCAACTCTAAAATGTAGACATAACTATGTTATCTGACTAAAGGCTGAGTACTGGACTGTGCAATTTTTTTTTTCAAGTTCCTTCCAATTCTAAGGTCCATGAAATGAGAAAAGAAACCCAAAAGTACATTGAAAAGCTTAAAAGGAGAGGGAAAAAGTGTACAATTAGTCTGTGTGTGCCAGGTACACACAGATTAAATGTACAGTTAATCTGAATATGCCCAATGAAAATCTCTTCCCTTTTGAAGGCTGTATTCTTCAGGGAGACGGATGATAAACCATAGACATAATAGCTAACTAAGTAAATTACAAGTATTGTTGGAGGCTGATGGTGGCTGTGGAGGTTGATAGAGGAGGTTGTGTGTGTGTGGGAATTGTACCCTTGTTGGAGATGAAAGGGGTGGGCATCTGCTGAGGACGGCAGCATCAGAGAGGGTCATGGAGGGCGGGCTCAGCCCAGAGCCGTTGCGGGGCAGAGGCCTGACCCCGTCCTCCCCGCGGGCTGGTAGAAGGCTGTCTGTCCTCCGCTTGGTGTATTCGGCCTTCACCACTTTTCCAAGGGAGCAGGGTCTCCACTGCCAGCTGATGCTAAGAAAGTTTCTGTCATTCTGGGTTTCTGTTTTTAACTCTTTCCCATCTTTCCAGTAAAATTACCAGAAAGCAAGGGCCAGTTCTGACATAGCGATGAGCCACTGAGTGCAGGCAGCCCGGCGGACCTGTCTGGGATGCACCAGGCCACTGTTCTGTGCCCTCCCCTGGAGATGGAATGCAGCTGGTCTCACTGATGCCTGGAGGCAAGGCCATGCCTCAGGGGAGGCTGGCATTCAGGAATCAATTACTATTGTTTTCCTTCAGTGTGGCCTTTCTCTGGCAGTTTGACCTTTATCATGTCCCGTCATGATGGATATGTTTTTCCAGGGACCTGTAATTTGTCTTCAGAGGTGCACCTGAAAGTGTTCCTTTGAGCTCTTCTCTGCATTAGCTTCTCTTTACCACCAAATCCTGACATGAAAATGGGAGGTGCCTGAAGACCCACAGGAGTAGAGCGTTCAGCACTAAACATGAACAGATCATAATGAATAAGTGATCAGTAAGTTTTATTATCAGGGTCACAGGCCCAAACAGTAGGCCCCAGGGATTGTTCAGGAGTGTCTTTTATTGAAGGGGTTTGAGGGAAAGCCTTGTCCTGTTCTCAGTTTGAGTCCGTTTCCCGTTTGTTTCTTCTTACTGCTGCTTCTGCACAAAGCCAAAGGGAAGGCTTACTTCAGAAGAATCACAGAGCCTGCCCCTGGGGTCGGCTGCTGTCAGTGGAGGCCGGGCGTCACTGGTGCGGACGGATGTGCCTAGGCCTGGGCGTTGGGAGACCTGGCCTTGGCATTGCGCGGCACAGACATCCATCACCTTGGGAGACCTTTCTGGGTTCTGGGACAGCTGAGAAGCTTGATAGCATTTGAAAACATTCCTGAGAGCACTTGTAGGTTAGCCAACTGTGGAAGTAAGTCAGCTTTAGGTTGCCAAATTTGGATATATTATCCGTGTGCCTCTTTGAAAATACCACAGGTATGTTCCTGGTGAAAAGCTGTATGTAAATTAAATTTTAAGTAGTTTTCCAGTGGAAGGACTCTTACTGTTTATGTGTTAGGTTCTCTGGAAGGGGTAGCTTTGACTGCTTCTCCTTTTTCTTACTAACCGAAAAATATTTCAAAGCAAAATACATGCATTTCAGAACACATAGGAAACAAACGAAAATAATAAAATAATACAGATTCTTAAAAAGTGGGATCATTTAACATACACTCCCCGGAAACGGAGCAGTGTGCTAGTGCGCCCCTCTCGGCCTGCTTGTCCTCAACAGTCCCTGCCGGCTGCGTAGGATTTCATCACAGCTGTTTTTCCCTGGAACCAATTGTTCTGTTGTTGGAAATTTAGACGATTTTTCTTTTTTTTTTTTTTAGCGCTTTGAGCCATGTTGCATCATGTATCTTGGTGGCAAAATCACCATGTACATCCACAATTATTTTCTTAGAATACATTTTTAGATGTAAAGTTGCCATAACAAAGATATACCATGCAGTGTTCTCCTGTCTTTGGTGGGAGTTGTGAGGTGTTTGCTTTGTTGTTGATTTTTTAAAGGGGGTAAAAACTGAGAAATTTTGATGTTGAAATAGTTGAATGATTAAGAGCCCAAACTTTCAAGTCAGATGCAAATTGCTTCACCCCTCCTGGTCTGTTTCCTCATTTATAAAATGGGCATAATAATGTCCTTAAATGTAGGCATTCATGGAGTCACATAACCTAAGTAAAACCCTCGGCTGTGTATGAGCTCACCCTCTGGAAGTTCTCACCACTTTGTACCTGAACCTCTTCTTGCTCCTTGGAGAGCAGGGTCTTCAGCAGTCTCCTCTCCATCCAGCCGGGCTTCCTGAGCAGGCGTCGTGGGGACGAGCTGGCCCGCTGCCTCCTTGGTGCACTGTGACCAGGGCTGAGCCGTCTGTCCTAATTCTGAGAGCCTCATATGTTCACACAGACTAATCAGGCTGAAATTTCTCATGCCTATTTGCAGCTAGATGAGACGATCCATTTAGTTGCTTTGGAATTACCCAGGCGTGGAAGACGTTGGTGTCTCACCCTTGAGAAATTCTGCAGATACTGAGGTGCTCACAGGTACCAGGGCCGCATGGTGAACTCAGAAGTTGAGGGTGCCTGGGTGGGGCCCTGTGTGCTGGTCAAGCCGGGATGCCTGTGCTTCAGCCCATTTCATAAAGTTACTCCGCATCTCCCCTCTGCACATGGAGGAGGGGGTGCTCCTTGTTTCCTTATCGGTCCACAGAAACAAGGCATTTACTCCTTTCCTTGAATGAGAGGCCCAGACGCTCCTAAACAGTTGCTTTCTGTTAAAACCCCACCAGCCAGTACGTGAGCCAATCACTAAGGGCCACAGGACAGAGAGTTCGTGCCGTGTGAGGGATTTCAGGTTCCTGAGCATGTAATACCCCCTCCAGTCCATCTATGCAACCCACCAAATAGGAACAGACATGGAGACTCAGGTACCAAGAGTTGTGTGCCAAAGACAGGCAGCCGGAAACGGCAGGGTCGGGGTGGGAATCCTTGCAGAGGGCAGGTCCGCCGCAGGTCCACCTGTTTATCAGGATGTTTTCTACACCGTGGGGTTCCTCATTCATTCACCCAGTACGTGCACGTTGCATGGGAACATGCAAAGACAAAAATATACGGTCTCCGTTCTTGAGAAGTTTTCATATGATAACAGTGTAGAAGGAACAAAATCCCTACAAATCATTATATGAAAGTATCTCACTTGTTGGATATATAGCTCTGAACCCTAAAATCAACAAAGAATTTTGACGTGATGAAAATAGGGCACGCTTCCATGATGCACATGTCCTATACATGCACCCCGGCTCCACTCACGGAGAGGCTGGGTCTTCCCTTCCCCGGTGAGTCTAGAGTGCTGGGTTATCTGCTCCGTGATGCCGCGGTACGTATGCTGTGAGTCTGAGATGCTGTGAGAAACCATCTCAGTGACACGGCACTTTCCTGTCCCTCTTTTTAAGCCCACGCCCTCTTGTCATGGATGCAGAGACTCCAGCCGCCCTTCAGAGATTCTGCCCCCTCTGCAGGGCTGTGTGCACACTCACTGCCCTGCTCTGTCCTCCGTGAGGGTCATTCTTGTGCAAAGAGGGTTGTGTTTCCTCTCCGTACATCCATCCCATCAGCAAGGGTTTGATCAAGCTTTGCTTCTTGTCACGTGCATTCGGTTTTCAGTTTTAAACTATAAAATGACCTTCTAATACCAAATATGCTCCTTTCATCTACAACCACTGCTGTGAGCCTGTCCACTTTCCCAAGACATGCCCCTCTACAGAGTACGCCCTGTGGTTGAGAACCACCGGCTTAGGAGCACGGAAGAAGGCAGCAGACCGATTAAAACAAACCCCAGGATTCTATAGATCCTGGGATTTTAGAAATCCTGAGATTCTAAAAATAGCTGGGATGATTTTGAGTAAGGGAAAAGAGCCCAGCAAACCTCAGTCATCCCTGAGAATACCATTCCGTTACAGCCCAATTGCTGATTTTCCTGACTCCACATAGGGAGGGGTAAGTTTTGTTGTTGCTGAGTAATGATGACAATAGTGGCCATGACCACCGTTGTGTGAGGCCCTCTTCATACTCATTCAGTCCCTACAGCGACCCCCTGACCCAGGCACTTCACCTGCATTTTAGGTATTTGGGCACTGGCTAATGCAGGCAAGCTTTTCCAGTACCCCACAACTAGGTAGCGGAGGCGCTGGCCTTTTCGTTGTGTCACCTGAGACCGAAGTCCTGTCCTAAACATGACACCCTGCTGCGGCTTTCGCAGCGCTTGTGTGAAGTACTGTGTGCTGCCGTCCCCTGGCCCCACTGGGCCACAAAAGTTGTGCTCACCCAGGCTGTGTGGTATCATCTTGGCTGTCATGAGCCCTTTCTGGAGTGAGGGCTGCTGCCCACGGATATGTGTAGCCTCATGCCCTAGAGGGCAGGCTGTTCTCCGTCGGAGCTCATGGCTCCTCTCTCTGTAGGAGCAGCTGATGGATGTTCACAGAGTTCATGCCTGGGTGGACGATGCCTGGATGCTGGGCCCGGAGCCAAGACTGAGTTGTGAGTCTTCCCTGCCGTTAAGTGGCAAGGGAGGCTCTTGTCCCATCCGTCACTGATGGGCTGTGGTCCCCTACCCTTCCCTCTTCCTTCCCTCCTTCCTTTCTTTCCTTTGTTTTCACTGCCAAGCCTCACATCTTCTACTGGGTGATCAGAGCTGGCAGGTAAGATGGGGCCCGTTTTCTGTTTCATGACTGGATGGTCCCTGCATGGCCCCTTCCATTTCTAGAGCTCACCTGGTTGTGTAGCTGGTGTGGCTTTGACAAGAGCTGACCGAGCTGTCCCTCTTGGGCAGTGAGGTGCAGCCAGGGTACAGAATGTTGTCATGTGCTGTGCGGGTGGCTCGGAGGGGTTCCTTCAGCTGGGAAGGCTGGGAAGGCTCGCTGGGGAACAGACTCACACATAATCAAACCATCCCTGGTGGAGTTTTCTGAGAGGCCTAAGCCCACATGTGAAGCAGATGCACGCTCCTCAAACTGTTCCAGATATTTGGATGAACTGGAGCCAGTCACCCGAACTCCTTAAGGTAGCAATAATGCTCATGCTTGCTCTGAAAGGCAGTAGAGTAGAGTGGTTGGAAGCAGGGTTTGAAAGACTTGAAAGTGGTTGGAAGCTGGCTGGGGTTTAGATCCCAGCCCTGATGTTAACTGGCATATCTTGGGCAGGTCTCCTAACCTCTCTGTGCTCAGGCTCATCCACTGTAAACCAGAGATGATGATAAACTGAGCCCATGGGGTTGCTGGAAGAATTCAGTGACATTCTTTAATGTGCTCCAAACAGTTCCTGGGACATGGTATGTGAGAGATGACATCATATTGTTATATCATCTGATTCTGTAAATCAATGAGAATGCTTCCTAAATTGCAAAATACCATTCAAATACTCTTAGTGACAAAAGGTGGAGAAATGGAACGTCTAGCCTGAGCTGTGGCTGATAACCCCAGTCACGCAGCCGCAGCCAGATCGGTAGTCACGTGACGGGGAGCCACCAGACGTGGAAGGGGCTCAGAGCAGTGATGTCTGGGTCATGGGCCCAAATCCCTGAGGAACTTCAGCATGCGTGGCCCTTGGTTCCTTTCAGACCAGTGGAACAGAATTTTCCAGGGCAGGGGGAAGGGTGGACCCAGGAAGTTGCTGTTTCATGAAAAGCTCACCAGGTAATTGCAGAGCAGCTGGTCTGTGGACTGGGGGTGGGACTCCTATGTGGGGGTTATATTTAATAGGCTGTAAGAGGATTGTGTGGAAGGTCTCACTGCAGGTGTCTACACTTAATTACAGTTTTATTAGATAATGTGGGAGAGTTTAACAGGTAGGTTTGTCTAGAAATTCTAGACATGTAGGCACCTGAGCTGGGGCTGAGAGCTGGGCTCTGTGTCTTCCTGGGGCAGCTTTGCTGGCTGTCTGGCTCCCTTGCCAGGGGCAGAGTGATGAGGGACTGTTAGCTGGGTGAGGAGTGGTGGGGTGAGTGTAATTTAAACGGGATTAGGACGTGAGCAGTGTGGGTCCTGGTTTCCCACGGGTGCGTGTGCTGGTGACATGCTCTGGGGTGTAGGGCTGTGCAGAGTGGGAGCTGAGGTAGAATGAGTAGTGCAGAAGGGTCTGTGAGCAGGCAGGTGGCTGGCCAGCCGATGGAAGCGGAGCTCAGCATAGTCATTCCAGAGGCACTGCTCTGGGAGCAGGGAGCAGGCTGGGGCTGTTGTTACATAGAAGGAGGGGCTGGCAGACTTTGCAGCAGGACTGTGAGTTGGGGCCTTTGTGAAGCATCCCTGAACACCTCCTCACCCCCTCCACACTTCTCCTTCTAGCTAAAACGTCTTTAAGATAGGTAGCTAGTGGGCTATTGATAGTACAAATCAGCGTAATGATTTCTGTGTGGAGCATTTTACATTTATTTTCCTACAAGGATTTGTGAGCTCTGATGCCTTGAGGGGCCAGACAGATAACAAAGATCAGGGAAGAGGGTTGGTGGGGACTGTGGCCCCTTACAGCGTGGCAACCCAGAATTTAGAACAGAAACATAACACATGACTTCCGATTTTCAAAGAATGTTTGCTAGTGTCCCATTTCATGTTTTCAGCACGAGACAGGACTATTCTCTTCCAAAGATAAAAAAAAAATGTCAATACAGTCAAACAAAGGCAGAGATAGCTTGTGGCCTGGAGTCTGCCATGTGATATTTCCCGTAGAGGCCTGGGCCCTTGGGACAGAGCCACTTGGAAAGAAGGTATCGTGCTCTAGTCCTAAAGTGTCCGCCTCTCCCCAGAGGTGCCCCAATCATTCTCTGAGCACAGCACAGGGAAGACGGTCCCCTGAGCCCGGTTGTTTCTACTCTTACCTATTTCTTAAATGGGCCCAGGAGGGATAGGCTGGGAGACGCCAGCAAGGCAGTGCAGAAGTCGGAGAAGAAAACTACCAACCGAATCAGTATACAGGTCCTTTTGGACCTAATAACAGGCCCATAGGGCTGGCGTCAGCTTTGCTACCGTATCCAATTGGCTAACTTGAGATTTCCCAACTGTCTCTTTTTATATTTTACCTGTCTCAGTTATTTTTCACTGAAAGAAAAAATAAAAGAGATTGAGAGGTCCATTTGGGGTTACTTGAACCCAAAGGGAAGAACCGGGGCTGGATTCCCTTGAAGGAGGGGAGAGGTGCCAGTTACAGTTAACAGGAGCAGCCTCTCTGGCTCCGGAGACCGCTGGCCACAGCAAATGTGACAGCTGGAATTACCTTCGGTTATGGAGAGATCATATTTAACTGCGGTAGTGCCTGCACACCTTGGTGGGGTCTGGCTGCTCTGCTATCCTTGACTGTGGATGAAAAAGGCAGAAGGGAAGAGTTGGAGATGACGAATGTCCAGGATCTAGATGTAGGACATCTCGGCAGGTCAGGTACAGGACTTTCTGTACCGTTGCTGAGCTTGTATGGTTCTGGGTCTGATTACCTCTACTGCTTGAGGAAGGAACAGTTGTCTGCTTCATTGAGGTATAACATAGCAGACAATAAAATGTGCCTCTTAACGTGTACAGACTGATGTCCCAAAAGGTACAGACCTCTGTAACCTCCCTCGCCCAGGAAGGTAGAGAACATTTCCATCACTCAATGGCAATGGTCCCTTTTGTCCTTTTTATCAGTCCCCACATCCAATTCTTGATCCAAGGCCAACACTCTTCTGCTTTTTACTAGCATAAATTAGATCTGTCTTTCCTAGAGGTCCACAGAAATGAAATGATACAGAATGTACTCTTGTGCTGTATCGAAGGTCTGTCCATTTTATTGCTGGGTGATATTCCATTGTATGGCTACCACAAGTATTTGTCCACCTACCTGCTGTTGGACATTGAGTACACTGTTTTGGCTCTTACAGATAAAGAGCCAGGTTTTGACTATTAACAGATAAAGCTGCTATAAATATTTCTATGCAAGTTTTTGTGTGGACATACATTTTTATTACTCTTGGGAGAAAACAGCAAAGACTGGCATTGCTGGGTCATAGGGTATGATAGGCAGGAATTTGGGCCCCATGGTCTTTGCCCCTTCGTAATAAAACTTCAGTGCTTGTGAATGTTACATCACATGGCAAAAGAGACTTTGCAGGTAGAATTAAGGTTGCAAATCAAGTAACTTTAAGATAGATTATACTGGCTTGAATGGAGGGACCCAGTGTAAATCAGAAAAGAAAGGCAGAAGAGCAGTTATCAGTCGTGTGGTAGAAGGAGAGGTCAAAGATTCAAAGAGAAGGACTCAACCTGCCATTGCTAACATTGGATTTGGAGAAAGGAGGCCATGAGCCAAGCGCTGCAGACCGCTTCTGGAAGATGAGACTGACTCCTGACAGCCAGCCAGTGAGGAAGGCGGGACCTCCATCCTGCATCTACATGTAGCTGAATTTGAACAACCTGGATGAGTCCTAAAGCGTTCCCCACAGCCTGTGGATAAGAGCCCAGGCTGACTGGCACCTTGATTTTGATCTTACGGGACCCAGGGCAGAGAAACTAGCCTGGGTTACTGGACTTCTGACATGGAAGCACAATAATACATGGGATAATAAATTGGTATTGTTTTAAGGCACTAAGTTTGTGGTAATTTGTTACAACATCTGTAGAAAACTAATACATATACTAAGTATTTATTTAACTTTATGAGAAACTGCCAAACTGTCTTCCAAACAGTTTACCTGATTTTACATCGCCAGCAGCAATGTATGTGAATTGAGCTCAATTGCTTCATATCCTCGTTAACACTTATTATTGTTGATCTTTTTTTCATTGTAGCCATTGTGGCGGTGGGCTTGTAGTGCTATGTCATCATGGTTTTGATTTCTATTTCGTTAGTATTCTTCTGTTTTGAGTGCCTGTTCATATCTTTTGTGCATTTTTAATTGGGCTGTCTGTCATTTTACTGAATTGTAAGAGATTTATATATTCAAATTCTTTTAAGGCATATGCATTGTGGATATTTTTCCATAGTTTGTGGTTTTTTTGTGTCCTTAGTGGTATCTCTGAAACAACAGTTTTTATTTTAATGAAGTCAATATTAACTTTTTCTTTTATGGTCTATTCCTTTCTAAGGCCAAAGGAAATTTTTGATTACCCATGGTTTAAAAAGCTTTCTCACATTTTTTTCTTCTATAAATTTTATAGTTATAGCTTTTACACTTGAATCTGATCCATTTGGAGGTAATTTTATATAAGGTATATGTGAGGTAAGAACTGAAGTTTTCTTTTTAACATGAATATCTAGTTGTTTTAGTACCATTTATTGAAAAAACTTCTTTACCTGTTGGGTTACCATGGTCCCTTTGGATGACTGTGTGTGTGGGCTTGGTTTTGGGCTTTCCATTCTTTTGCATTGATACATGTGTCTGTCCTTATCAAATACCACTCTGTCTTGCATACCGTAGCTTTATAGTAGGTCTGGAATCCGGGTAGTGTAAGTTCTCCCACCTTATACTAGGTCCTTTGTACCTCTGTATAAATTTAAATAATCACCTTTTAAATTTCTACAAAGGAAACTTGTTGGGATTTGGACTGGGATTGCACTGAATTTACTTATCAATGTAGGGAGGATTGAGGTGGGAATAGGAAAAGATGTTAAAAAAATTAATGGTTGAAAACTATGGAAATTTGGTAACTGTAACCTACATATCCAAGAAGCTCAGTAAATCCAAAGGAGAATAAACAACAAAGAAAACCTCACATTGTAGTCAGATATCCAGAAACTTATATAAAGAGAAAATCTTAAATGGGGAAGAATATCACATTATGTACACAGACTCAAAAACTCGTATCAGAAACAATACAAGCCATTGTCTAGTGAAATAATATCTTTAAAATCCTGCATAGGAAACCATTAATCTAAAATTCTATATCCAATGAAACTGTCTTCCCAAATGATGGTAAAATGAAGAGACTATCAAACAAAAGTCAAGGGGATTCATTGCCAGCAGAAATGCATTACAAAAATGTTAAGGAAAAGTCTTCATTCAGAAGGAAAATGACACCAAATAGAAACTTGGATCGACACAAAGAAATGAAGGGCCCTGGAAATCGTAGATATGTGTCAACTTTAAACGACCTGTTGCGAGGAAAGATACTATAAAATAGCTAATATAGCAAGGGTAGAGATAAAATGGAATGTTACAGTTGTACCAAAAAAAGCAGAAAAACTAGGAAAAGAAACAAATAGTATATGAAAAAATAGAAGACAAATAGCATCATAGCATTAAAACAAAAACCCAGACATAAGTGGTCCACACACTTCAACCACACGACCAAGTTGCATTCTGAGTGTGTCGAGAGCTGGGAGGCAGTCTACAAACTGGCACGTCCTCTCCTGCCTATTCAGCGTCCCTATGCATCCTCCTCACACTTGAACTCCTGTGCAACCATGGACTGACTGGCTTCCACCTTACAAGATGCAGCTAGCTTTGTTACGAGTGAAGAAGTTCTCCAGCCCCTACCACCCTCCCCACACACACGTTAGGAGACACCCAGTCCCAAGAGCCATTGCATCTGCCTCTGGCTATAGTCATTCCTCATTAAATTCAGTCAGTCCTACTGAATATTCTGTTACCTAAAGACTAAACAGTCCTTCAACAAGTTAAGTAAGTCAACATTCAACATCTTGTACATAAAATCAAAATGGGAAGGAAAGAGAAATGCATGTATAATAGGCAAACAGAAAAACTGTGACAGCTCTCACTTCTGAAATTGGCCATGTGATTGTAATTCCCATACCCCCAGCCGCAGTGTCAGCCGCTCGGGAGCCTATACCTGGTGGGGTGACCCTAACCTTCTTTCCGGAAGGTTTGAGCCTTTGCTTTCCTGTCCAGGTGGGTTACTGTAGTTTTCCACTAACCTCACTGTCAGGCATGGAAGTCGTAGGAGGTGCCCCAGAAAATCATCCGCTTTCCAGACTGCCTCCTTGCCTCTGTTGTGCAAAAGCAACCCAGTTTCCCCTTGCTAACCAGAATTAGTGTAGCCAGGAGGTTAACCCCCTTTGTCCAGGTGGTAATCTCCTGTTCCAGTTCAGGGGAACCGTGGTCCTGTGCCCTGCTGGAAGCGTTCCTCCCCTGCGGACTAAGGTCTCCAAACCAGCAGATCAGAGTTGCTGAGATGGGCATTGAATATTCTGCACGTTGGTTATTAGATGTGATGGTGAGAGAGCCAGCCTTACTTCCACCCCTCACATGCTGGATCTGTGTGTCCTGGCTGTGGGAGAGACCAAGTCACATACTGGGGTCTGATTCGAAGCAGGGCTGCCTCCTATGAAACGGAAGCCCATCCCCCTGGCGTCATGCCTCAGTCTCAGGAGGCCATTCCGCCCTTCAGTTGGCCAGCTGCTTCAGGGTGACAGGGCAGATAGCTCTGGGTATTGTCCCGACTCCAGGCTTCCTGCAGTTTCTCTGTCACTGCCGGCTTCTCGATTCTCACATTTGATGATCTCATCTGCTTTCTACTGTGACTCGATGTGCAACCTTCCTTGATAGGCACATCCTTTCCTCTCTGTGGCTCTTTGACTCTCCATCTGAGGGGTGGCAGGTTTGGGCACAATGAGCCTTTGAAACCCATCACTTCATGGGGTTTTTGGTCCAGTGACCTTGCGGGGTTGTTGCGGCATCACTTGGGATGGTGAGGGGAAGGTGCTTGCTGATGTGGGGTTGTCGCGGGAGGGCCGAGGCATGGCGCACACTCTGTGTCACCATTACAGGACCTGTGGCCTGGCTTCTGTCCTCTCTGCCCTTCAGCGTCACACGTCCTGTGTCTGCCTGGAGCTCTCAGGGCCAGGCTCGTTTCTGTGGGCGTGCACCGGGACCCAGTGGTGGGGGCAGGAAGGCTGCGTTGTGGGGAGAGAGCCCCCACAGGCACGCGGAGACATCCTCACCCCCTGCAGCGGCACACACGCATGCACGCTCTCTGTGCTTTCCAAGCAGATGCTGCTCTGGGGCGAGCCCTGCGTGATGAGGAGACAGCCTCTGCTTGCTTCCTGCCATCCGCTCCTGGGCCTAGTGTTGTGCTTGGCAGTTGCATCATCAGGCCTACAAGGAAATGCACTATGATCTCCCTGGGTTTGTTTTATTTTGTTTTGTTTTTTTTTGAGGTGAAGACCTAAAAATATTCCCCTTTATAATTGGTTATCCAATCAGCCATGCAAATAAGCACTGTGCTGGAGCCTATAGGAAGCAGGGCAGGAGGCCTGCAACTCGGAAGCATGCCAGCTGGGACTTGCGGTTCCCTTTTTGTTTTAAATTCTGCTTGGGATCTGAGTTTGTGGGTTGAGGGAGGAGGATGTGCTGGGTGGGCTCCCGTGGAGCCTGGCACTGGGCACTAATATCATACCTTCCTGCGGGTCGAGGGCTGGGGGTTAGAGTGGGTGTCAGGGGAGCTCTGGAGGTGGGGGAAAGGAGGGCAGTTGGGCAGTTTGACTTGCTGGGCCTCTGACATCTATTCCAGCTTCTGCGCTTCTCCTCCATATGATGCCCGCCTCCCTAGCACAGCTGCCCAGAATGTCCCCTGTCCTTTCTGCTCATCCGGATGCTGTGTTTCCCTCAAGGCCCAGTGCTTCCATGGTGCTGTGAGGACTGACTGTGCAGAGTGCTGGCTGCCTCACGGGCCCTGGTCTCTGACGGACATGGCGCCCTCCCCGCTCTGTGCTGGCTCGTGGGCGTGGGGTTCACTGTGTGCTTGTCTCTCCCTGACTCTCCCAGAGGTCCTCTGACATCAGTGGGGATGGTGGGGTAGAGAGGCAGGGAGTGCTGGTTCAGGTTTGGGTTAAGAGCACAGGCTTTGAGCAGCATTCTTGCCCCTTCTGTATGACCTTGGTTTAGGGACTTCACCTTCTAAGCCTCAGCTTCCTCATCTACTAAGCAGAGAGAGGAGTATTTCTAGTTTCAAAGGGTTTAGGGTGATGACAACACGCTGCTGAAAAGCTGGCTCGGTCAGGGCTCCGTCGGAGCTGGTGTTACTGTTACACCTGTGGTTGAGAAGGAGGTGGGCTCCGTGGCTTAGCCCAGTGGTGTGGTCCGTTGTGGGTACTCCATGAGGATGCAGATGGTCAGCTGGCTGGGCTGGAGCAGTGACTGGCCCTCCGGCAGGGGCACAGCGGAGAGGAGGCGGTTCACAGGTGAGCACCCCACATGAGGGGTGAGGCGGGAGGGAGGCTGTACCTGCAGTGGGGAGCCCTCGATCCAAAGACAGAACTGAAGCACGCCCCAGGGCGGGGTCAGGCTTGTAGAAGGTGCTCGTCCTTCTCCTGGGAGGGAATGCTGTGAAACCCTTAGCCCCTGGCCGTGCCTCTGACCTGTGTGACCCTGACGGGCTTCTGCAGCCTCCACGGCACAAGGTCCCCAGTGCACGGGGCTTGGGCCTTTGGGACCTGCCAGCTCCTGTGAGCTGCAGTTCTTTGAGGGCTCCTGGCAGCTGCCCCACACCCAGCATCTTAACTCAGCTGTGATTTTGGAGAGCGAGATGGTGGGTGAGAGCGTGACAGGTCGTGTGGTTGACTGGTGACGAGGTGCAGGTGCCTCTGTGCTGCAGGCGTGTGGCTGTCCTCTGACAGCTGGGCTTGGCAGGAGCGCCAAGCTCACGGCCGCGGGAGCTTGTGCTGTTGCTGAAGGGCCTCCTGGCCGTGGATTTGCTGCTGTTCTGCCACCCAGCCAGAGTCGAGAGAGTTCTGGCAGAAGGCGCCATGCCTCGCCTCTCATGTCCAGGGGGCCACAGGATAAAAGCTCCCTGGCATTCGAGGCCCTTCAGGTGCTCTGGCCCTGTCAGCTTTTTGTGTGTCGTATTCTGCCCAGATGTCTGTCCTTCTAAGGCATCTCCTGCCCTTGGTCAGATGAATTCCTTTCCACACATGACCTATGGCACCCAGCGTTGTGTCTGTCTGGTATTCTTCACATCTGTAAGGTTTCCTTCTCCAGTGGTGCAAAGGTTGACTTTGCCATTGAGTTGACTGGGATTTGAATTCTGGGTCTGTGACCCCTTCCCATGGGACCCTGGGCAAGCCATTAACTTCATGAGCCTTAGGATCAGTATTGGTGAAGTACAGGGTTTTGTGATGTAATGTACTTGCAGCCCTTTGCAAGTGGCCACCAGTAAGCCCTCCCAAGGTAGCTCCCTCCAAGCAGCTCCGGTCTTCGTTCAAGGCTGTTTCACTGCCTGACTCCCTCCTTCCATGCAGGGACCTTGCCTGGGAAGCATTAGCAGGACAGCAGGCCCAGGCTGGAGACAGACACACACCGACACCACAGGCTCCCTGCCCTGCGGCTGTCATTTCTGCTCCCTGCCCAGCCCCAGAGTCCCTCCTCCCCCCTCGCCCCACCCCTGCCTTAATGCAGGGCTGTTGGTGGACCCAGGCTTAATAGAAAGAGATGTTGTTAGATTTTGAGTTTGCTCGTGCCTTATCTCTCCTGGCCCTCAGAACGTTAATACTCAGAATTGGAATTTGTTGTGGAAAATTCCCCATTTGTTTCTCTGTGAAGATTGCAGTCTTGGGTTATTCCCTTGATTTTGTTAATCTGGCAAACCTTTGTGGAGCGCCTGGACTGTGAGACGGGGCAGCGTTCTCCAAGCACGCTCAGTGGCGCTGACTGGCGGCCCTCCCAACGCTGGGGTCGGTGGCGGGGGGGCTACAGTGAACACACCATCGCTTCACAGAGGCCTGGTGCCCAAGCCCCACCTCCTGGCTCGGTCAGGTGCCCCTTCCCTGCCCCACTGACCTCCCTCCTTGCTCACTGGGGGGTCCGCGAACCTTCTACAGAGCTTCCCCACCAGCCCCGAGTGGAAGGCTTCCTTTGGATCAGTTTGTCTCTTAAGTGTGAAGAACACTTGGCAGGTGCAGGAAAAGAGGAAGTACTTTATCCAGAAATGGATGAACTCAGTAGGTAGGACACATATATCTCTGTTGAACAGTTACTGTCTGCTTTGTGACTAGATGGAAAAAAAAAATGTCTCTTAGGTCTCCAGCTGGGGGCACAGGCAGTTTAACAAGGAAGAAGATAAATAATCAAAATTATTGCAGATTGTTTAAAAAGTGTTAGGAAGAAAACTTAACTAAAAATTAGGGAGTAATAGGAGTAGAACACAAAATAAGAACACACCCGGACAAATGACAGGACCATCACGTATCTGCCCGGGGAAGGCCCTGGGCTTGCCTCCCTCCCTTTAAAGCAGAGAATCCAGGCTATGGGTGGCGGCCTTTCCACTGCAGCGGGCAATGTACGTGGAGGGCCACGTGCAAGGGGTGTGGCCTTTTCTGAGAAAGGTATTTGAGACCTTTGATATCTACCACTTGAGCTCTGTTCTGCTCCCCCCTCTTTTAATGCAGAAGAAAACCCAAAGGAACACAATTTGTACTTTTATGGTGGGGACACATTTCTAATGATGAGAGCACCCCACAGGCATTTGCAATCATAGATGTGTGTAAGAACTGGGGTTCCATCCTACATTTTGGGGCCAAGCAGATATACCTGGATTTGTGCAATAGAAAGGACTAGTTCTGGGGTGGCTTCTGAAAGATTCCACTGCTGTTTGAAGATACTGGGAAGTTTAACATCAGGTGAGGACCAGGGGCCATCAGGGAGGGTGTGGGACAGGCTCTGAGGCCTGAGGAAGAAGAAAGACTCCTGTCTGGTAAGGACTTGCTGTGACTGCCATGGGCACATGGATCCTGGAACACTGTGAAAGGAGCAGGAAGGGCAGGTCTAAATGAGGAAGAGGATGTATTTAAGAGTTACACACACAACCTCAGACACCAGGTGGAAACTCAAACTCATCTGTATCGTGCCCTCCGTCCGCCACACGGAGAGCTTCAGGAAGTCCTTTCATTGCAGGTGAAAACCAATCTTATCTTGAACACTGTGGCAGACACGTGGAGATGCAAGTAAACTAACAGTAAACCACAGTTGTGCATTCACAACAATGAGTACACGCAGGACTGGGTGAGGGGCTTTCTCCATAGCCCCTGTTTGAAGCTGAATCTAGGAGGTCCTATGTTTCAATCAATTGTTTCTTTTTTGCTTTTTCAAAACTTCTGCCCCAGAACTAAGCCCGAGAGAGCTCCAGAGATTCCCTAAGAGTGTCCAGAGCCAGCCTGCTGGTTTGTCCTGCTCCTTTGCATGCTGAGAGCTGCTGTGGTTGGTTCGGGTTGGGGGGGTGGCAGTGGAGGTAGGGAAGGCATGGTCATGCTGTTCCGATGATGTGGCCTTGGGAGAGGCGTGAGAGGACGCACACACCAAGACAATCACATGGTTATGTGCGCTCCAGTGAAGGCGACAGAGGATGTGGGCATAAACAAAGGCCCCTGAGACAGGGCACAGAGCGGTCACCAGCAGAGAAGACACTGACACCACAGGCTTCATCTGAGTGACAAGGCTCAATCAGAGATGCTGTCAGCGACACGAGTAAGCAAGCCACCAGCTGGGAAACAACACGCGCACACTTAGAACTGCCGAAGGACTTGTATTCAGGGCACGCAGTGCACTCACAACTCAGTAGTAAAAACACATCTCAATTTAAAAAATAAGCAAAGACAGATATTTTTGATAGAAGATACAAATGACTAAAAGGCCATGAAAAGATGTCCAACATTGTTGTCATCAGACAAATGCAAGTTGAAACCGTAGTGACATGCAGTACACACTCACCAGCATGAGCAGAATGAAAAAAGGTGGCGACTCCGAGTGTCGGGAGGATGTGAAACAGCCGGGCACTCGTACGCCTTGCTGGTGGGGCAGTACCATGGTACAAGCACTTTGGAAAAACCTCAGGCTGCTATTTGTAAGGCCGATAGCACAGCAGTTTTATTCCTGGATGTTTACCCAAGAGAAATGAAAACATATCCACAGAAAAATTTATAGAAGCTTTATCCATAACAGAAAAAAATCCAAGAAACTATATAGGTGTCCATCATTAGGACAATGGATAAACCGTGGTGTATGCTTACAATGGAATACTTCTCAGCATGCAAAAGGGAAAAAGGACTGACCTATGTTACATCGTTATGCTGAGTGAGTGCAACCCCTTGTGAGGAGGTAGTTTGCATAAGTAGGAGTCCATCTGTAGAAGTTCTTGGACAGGTAAAACTAATCTGTGGTGCTAAGAGTCAAAGCAGTGGTTGGCTCTAGAGACTGTGGAGTAGGGGCTGGGTGATAAGAGGCTCTGTGGAACTTTTCAAGGGGGTGGGAGTTGTCATCAAATACATACCTAGGACAAGTTCATTTCTCAGTGTGTCAATTTGACTTCAAGAAACCTGTAAATAAATATTGAACTCTAGCTCATGATATGCATGCCTAAGAGCTCAGGGATGCAGTATACAGAGGTGTGCACCTTATTTTGAAGTGTTTCTAAAGATAAGATGCACCGATGGGTGGACAGAGGGGCAGCTACATGTTTGGCAAAGCAGGGATAACTGAGTCTTAATTGTCGGGTTTAGGTAGTGGGTATGTGGGTATTCACTGTAGAATTCTTTTAGCTCTTCTGTGCTTTGGAAATGTTTATAGTGTTAGAATAAATATGCTCAAGTGAAGGATGCAAGCAAGCTACAGTTATGTGGACGGAAAATAATTGTGATTTATTGCCCTTTGCTACACAGGGCTGTTTTGCTTATCTTCTTCAAAATTCCATTAAAACCCGCCACAGGAGCCTCTGTAATTGAGCTGACTTACCAAATTCAGAAGAATCCTTACATCCCCTCTGACTCCTTTGTGTCATCTGGATACCTTTGGGTTAATTGTCCCCCTGGAGCTCTGACTCTCTCCTCCTTGAATGTGATCATCCTGAAGGTGTTTTTCCCTAAGTGGTGGGTGCTGGGAGTAGCTTTAGAATCGTTGCTTTCACTGTTAATCTGGAGAACAAAATGCCAATGAGTAGAAGGAGACTGAGAAATAGTGATGGGAGACTCAGTTCACAAACCATTTGAAGTATCCTCAGTGACCAAAACAAGGTCCTAGGTTTCCAACAAAGGTTTAAATGAAAGATGAATGAGCACATCTGTTTCCCTCTGACGACTGTTCCCACCTACAAAGTGTAAAGGTGGGTGTCATGTTCAGGCACTGAAATGGCTGTTTATTTTAACTTCCGGTGCCTTAGACCAAAATGCTGGAGACATTGTTCAAGTTAGCACTCTCAGACCAGCCTTTGAGTGGGGTGGGGAGGTGGGGGAGTTTTATAAACCAGGGGAGATAATCAGCGTGAACTGAGGACAGAGATTAGATCAACACTTCTGCCTTTTTGTTTCCTGGAATGGAGTCAGAGCAACATTGTTCTCATTTTTATTTGCAATGAACCTAATTTTTGAACAGATCCATGTAACAGTAAGTGCAGGAAAGACAAGTTAGAAGAAAGGGGATTCAGCACACTGGCTAGTTAGTTCTTGCATGATAATGAAAACCCCAAAAGAAAGTGACCCCGAGCCCTTCTGGCTGGTAGAGCACACCCAGCCTTCCGTCCCTGGCCCTCTGTGCCCTTCTGCCGTGCTCAGCCTTCCCATGCAGGTAGTTTTCTTGGGGGACCCTTACTGTCCCAGCTGTAATGGCCTGTCTGCAAAGTGTGTCCTCCTGGTGTGTGGCCCGCGCTTGGACTCCAGTGGAGGCCCTCTGCTGTGTTCTGGCACGGCCTGAATTGCACTACAGTCCTTTCAATTACATGATATCCCCCTCACTCCTGGAGCTGTGGCCTTGATGGGAACAATCATGGGAAATAGTGTTTGTGTGAGGGACAACGAGTTCCCAGGTGACAGGCCCGAGACTGGACTGGTCCAGGCGGAGCCAGTGGGCTTGTAGAGGGAGGCCCCCGGGTGGACAGCCTGCTGGTATGTGAGAAACTCTAAGGAACCAAAGCATTCTGGTGACAGCGAAAATTACACGGACAGAATAGGGGTGCCAGGTGATCAACTGCTGTATTTTTGTAAAGGAATGGAGAAGGGAGGGAGAGGAGAGTGTCGGGGTGAAGGAGTGGCATGCTTGGGTGTCCCTTCCATTGTTCTCAACTCTGAACTTGCCTCTGAGTCACTGGCAGTTGACAGAACTCAGCACAGTGGGTTTTGCTGGGGTCAGAGTGTCAAGAGGCAGAGACCAGACCTCCGTCCTTCACGCCTGGTCTCAATGCCTGGCCGTGGAGAAGGGGCCCCAGAGGGCGGTGAGGGTGGCGTCTCCCTGCATTCAGCAGAGCCACAGGTGAGGTCACAGGGAGCCCGTGGCCACATCGCTGCGTCTCCTGCACTTCCCTCTTGGCGGCTGAGATGGAAGCTTTGCCGTCTCCAGCCCTCTACACATGCTCTTGTGTCCAGCCCTTCTTCAGAGACAGTCGTGCAGCTGTCCTTGTCATGCTTTCTCGGGGGGCTGTGTGAGGCCACGGTGGCGCTCCGTACCCTTCCAGGAGGTTTGCGGCTCAGGGATGTGGGAATGTTCTGTGTCACCCCTGGATGCACCGCCCCCAGAGCCAAGCACCCCCATCTCTGCTAGGTGTGTGCTCTGCTTTCTCCTGCAGTCAACGTTAGGAGGGTGGGGCACATTACTCACTTATTTGTTCATCACCTGTTATGTGCCCCTGTGTGTCAGGTGTAGACAGAAGGAATTTGCTAAAGCTACAGATAATTTTTGACCACTCAAGTTTCTGTTTGACCTTCACATCCATTTATGACTTTGCAACAAAATAAAAGAATAGGTTATATGGTGGGCCGCTGGTTCCCTGGGGATGTGTTGCTGGAGGGGAATGGGCTAACTGGGTTTGCCCACTTTCAGGGACTCCATGCAGAGAGAATGGGGACGTACAGAGTCACCTGGTCCAGTCCCTGACTTCAGAGCAGAGGGGAGCACAGGGAGAATGTTCACAGGGGGCGGGGGGGGTGGGGGCGGGGTGTGGGTCTGGAGGGAAAGGCAGAGTTTTGTTTCTAGTTCTGCTGCTTTGGGTTTTTCTAGATGAGGTTAGAAGTTGGAAACTGGCCAGTGAGACACACACAACTCTGGATCAATCAGGTCTGAACTCACTGTACCCCCCTAATTCCTCTGGGGCTCACTGGAGAGGTTTGCAAGTCTGGACTCTCCCTGGCTGAGGGTGGTGGGTATGTTGACCGAACATACTCACTGTGGCCAGAAGGGCACAGAGAAGGTGATGGCTGCGGCCAGCTTCCAGAGGGGCCTGCCCTAAAGTCATTTCCTGGGGGCCCTGATCTGGAAATAGTTTAGAACCGAGATTGAGACTTGGGCATCTGGGAACACCCTAGCCACATAACAAGGTCCCAGTTGTTAAAATCAATCAGGTAGAGGGGAAAGTGGGGCAGGCAGGGCAGGTGATGGAGGCAGTCTGCATGGAAGATGGAGAGAGACAAAGGGAAAGGCTGAGTGGGAAATGCAGAGCAGAGGAGGCCCTTAGGAAGAACCTCAAGGTGGGAAGACCTGGAACGGACCCAGGACCCCAGGCCAGTTCCTCTTCTTTTAAGTCAAACGGGGATGAAGTCACACTCAGGTGTCACTGTGCTGGGGGAGCTTCAGCGTAGCCGCTGTCTTGGTTTTTGATGTTGGGTAAGTTTGTTCTTTTCTCTGAGCCTCAGTTTACCCATCTGTAACTCACTGGCTGTGGGATCTCACATTTTAACAGGAAATGGCTTGATGTTTCCAACCATGCTTTCCCTGGGCCCTGTGACTCTCCCTCAGCCCTTTCTTCCCAATGTTCCGGGCAGAGTCCAGTCCCTTCCAGGTACTGATCAGTGTTCCACTTGATTTAGGCCCTGCTCTGCCATTGCAGGAAGGGAGCAGGGTCTGCTCTCCCTTCCTCCACCCCGTCTTCCCCACTGTCCTCTGCACCATACCAGCTCCAATGCCCCCATTTTTGAGGAAAGGGAGAAGGGACGGTGGCAAAAGGACAAATGCCTTCTTACCTGACTGGGCATGACTGGGGTTTCTTCCTTGCTGGTCCTGCAGCATTTCTAGCTAACACGGGCCAGGTGGCAGACCTTCACCATGACAGGCATCACCATGGGGTCCTTGGAGATCTCCTCATGACACAGGTGCTGACCTGGGACATGTGGCTCTGCCTGGCTGCACGGCCACTGTTGCTCGGGTGACTGACCTCTCATGGGGACCCGTCTCCTTGTGAGGTCCAGAGGTAGCTCGAGCTTTGCATATGACAGGGTCCACCTGGCTTCTGGGAAACTCCCGGGTCCTTGCGAGGCCAGCAGGTGGTGTGGTGACTCCCCTGCCCCCTTGCAGGAAGGGGAGCTGCAGCTGAGGACTGTGCCAGGAGAGGGTCCCTGGGGGATGCGGTAGTAGCTTTCCCTTCTTTACGATTCCCTTGAGTCCTTGTCACTCGGCTTTGGAGTTGGGGCCCCCCCTGGCATCTCTCCTCGTCCCTGACCCTGCGGTTTCTGCAAGGCCAACAAGCTGACGACTCCCTGTCCCTCCTCGAGCCTCAGCAGACTGTGGCCATGGGGGGGCAGGTGTCGATGGCAGCCGGCTGGCTTAGGAAGCTCTGGACAGCTAGTGTCCAGTCCTGTGTGGTGAAGCAGATGTGGGGTACTTAATATTTCTCATTTTCAGTGGGGAGCCCTGTCCTCTAACACCTGGGTGACAGGAAACCTCTCACCCAACTATTTTTTTAGGCACTAAATGAAGAATGTAATCCTTGCCCACACTGCCTGCCACCCAAATCCACACACCTGCGTGAGGATCAGATGTGGACCCGCCCCTGTGTTTGGGGTGGTCTTCTTACGGTTCTGGTGTTGTCAGAGTCTGAGGATGGTTTCTTATAGAAGGATGGGTGTTGAGTCTATGTAAGGCTATTGTGGTCTCCCCGCCTCCCCAAACCGTAGAGTCAACATGCGCGTCCCACGCCAGCACCGACAGACCCGATTACGGTACTCCCTGACCCCAACGTCAAGGGTGAATGCCCTGGCACTTCAAACATTTTGCAGAAACCATTATTTCAACTCATTTTCACAGTGGCTACAGGTTTTTTTTTTATAGTCTTATAGGAACTTTAGTTAAATAACGAGTGAAAACCGGAAGCTTCTGTGGGAATAATGGGAAAGCAGGTCCTTCAAGGTCTTTTAAAAATATCCCCCAAGTAGCAGTTTCTCCTATGCCTGCAATTTCGAACTGCAGCCTGCACGTCCAGACACAGCTGAGCACCGCATGGGACCGTGCATGTGTGTGTTTCAGAAAGCCGC
Source organism: Smutsia gigantea (assembly GCA_032199065.1). Taxonomy (NCBI): domain Eukaryota; kingdom Metazoa; phylum Chordata; class Mammalia; order Pholidota; family Manidae; genus Smutsia; species Smutsia gigantea. The sequence continues at coordinate 45,437 of JAVSCE010007266.1, forward strand.
AGCGGTCGCTGTAATTGTGGTGCCCATATGTCTTCACGGGAAGCAGTAAGGAGGGTCTGTCGGAACCTATTTTTAAAGATGTGTGTGTTTGCAAATATTTTTGGTAGTATCGCACACATATCTTGGTTATTAAGCAAAAATGTGGTGCCATTCTTTTTAGAAGAAGGATCAGGGCGAGGTCATCACTAGCATTCTCCTTTCCTTTTCTGGCAGAGAAGTGAAAGTGAAGGGCATCCTATCCATGGGCACCAGGCGTCTGCAGGGACCAGCAGACTTTCTCTCTAAAGCCCAGATATTAAGTGTTTCAGGCTTTGCAGGCCATGCTGTTGACACAGCCACACGACTCTGCCGTGGCAATGCAAGAGCAGCTGTGGATAGTGCAAACAAACAGGCGTGGCTGTGGTGCAGTAGAACCTGAGCTACAATAGGCTGGCTGGTAGACCAGATGTGGCCTGTGGGATGTGATTTGCCAGCCCCTGTCCTGTGAGCAGTACAAGTCTCGAGCTGTTGCTGACAGTCTAATCTGGCCCCAGAAAGTAGCATCTCTTGCTTGGTTGCCTTTACAGCAGCACAAGTCCTCCCTGGTGATCAAGGAAGCAAGGTTAGGCTGGTCTGCAGACATTTCTTGGGAGATCTCTTGATCACAGCTGCAGAAATCTGTGTAGATTCCTGGGAGAGACCTTCGTTTTCCTTCTTCACCTCAAACGCACACAGCAGATGCTCAGGAACTGTGTATCAAACAGAGTAAAATGTGGAATCAAAGAACTCTTGACCCCCTAAATGAGCTCGTGGTTAAGGTCAGGAGCTAGCAGCAGGCACCTGGGTGATGTTCTGCGGGACCTCGGATCAGCTGTGAATCACCCTCGGCGGCTGCCCACAGTCCTTCCCTGCCTGTGATGTTGTGCAGGTCTGTCTCACTCAGATGCCTTCTCCCTCCCTCGCTCGTGTTCACAGACATCGCATCCCTCCTTTGCTTACACATGCACACACGCACACCCCTTTCTGTGGCACCCTAAGAGGACAGAGGTGGCTACCTGGCATTCAGCTTTGGGAAGTTTGCCAACATCAAGTATGTGAATGGGAGGACTTGGTGCTCGACTGTGGCATCACAAGTTGTCATGAAGAGCAACAACCGCTGACAACTGACAGCACATTTCTGCTCCATTATGCAGTTTCCAGAGACAGACTCATGACAAGCATAGTCAGGTGCCAGATCTCAGATGGGGATCTGACCTGATTAGTCTAAAAAGTTGGTTGTAGGGAAACTCGTTAAAAAAAATACAAATACATAAAGATGATTTAACCCAGAATATATAACTGACCATTTATCTGCTGGTCTTTTGGAGTAGAGCCAAAGGCTTTTTTTTTTTTTTTAGTATTAAGAATCATCTGGTAACAGGGTCCATTTTCTTTGTAGCACAAACTACACCTATAACGAGCCTACAATTTCCAGTTGCATTTTATTTAAAAATAGAAGAACTTAACAGATAGACAAGAAAGCTGAGAGCCACTGAGAAAGCTTACAGTTTCCTTATGTCTGATAAACAGCAGAGCCTTGGGCAGCCTCCCACCCAGTACATCCAGACAGCCCAGTCCAGTGTCTGTGGACTGGCTCTTTGTGCCCTCAGATGTCACCATGTCAGGCAGCATCCAGTTACGTTAGGTAGTTACAGAACCAAGTCCACCTGATCTAAACTCTGGAACAAGCATAACTATTCTTGGTAAGCATGTAACTCAACTGCTGGAAACAATAATGTCAGTTCATCAGACAAGCTGGTTAAAGGAAATCAGTTCAGGGAGCCCCTACTGTATTAGGAAAGAGGTCTAGGCCTTACCTCCCTTCAGTCCCCGGGTAGTAATAACAACCATTTGTCATGCACTGTATTGCAAGGGGTCTCATTCATTCCTTTGACGCTTTCACTGGTGAGGAAGCCAAGGCTCAGAAGGTTGGAGGGCTTGTGCAAGGTGATGGAGCTGGACAGGTGGGAACTGTGAGCCCAAGTTGTCTGACTCGGAAGTCCCCGCTCAGGACTGGTAGCCAGAAGTCCTCCAGCTAGCTCTCTGTTTTCGTTGTCCTGCATTAATGGATGTCTGGCTGTTTAAAAGTCAGCAGCAGACTAGTGGAGCACAGGCCCCATAAGGCAACACAGAAACTTGCTTTCATACCGACTTCTGTGCCTGTGACTGGCGGGACTGAGGGTCAGTCTTATCCCATCCTTTGACTCTCTCCTTTCATGTGTGGCCTTTAAAAAAAAAATGCATGTTACAGCCTCACAATTTATTCTAGATGTGAATTTTTTAAAGTTTGGCATCTGAGAAGAATCACAAGTTGTAGTAAGTAGTAATTTCCAGGCACTTGAGGTCTGATTCACCAACGTTACTGGGATTCAAGGAAAACCCATACTTGTTGACTCCATTTTCTGCTAACTCACTAAGATGTTTTATAAATAATGAGCCTAGATACTTAGAAAACAGCATCTGTTCAGCTGTTTAAGCTTTCAAAGGGTCATCTTGTTCAGAGGTCTCAGAGTTACTCTAGCAACATGAGTTTACGTCAGCACTAAATCCATAAGGGAGTGACTATGGAAAGTGAACATGTAAGGCGTGTATTTATATTTATATGCCTTGGCATATAAAGGCGCCTTTAAAACAGAGGATGGGCATTAAACAGCTTGCCTGTGCTCTCAGGATGTGCACTTGTGAGGTACAGAGCTCAAGTGTAGTGGTTTCAGTTGGTCACAGTGTTAATGAACTTTGATTTGGGACAATTATGATTAAGCTTGTTGCTTTCTCCAGCACTAATCACTATTAAAATGATGCTGATCTTAGTGATCATAAGACCATTAAGAAGGCATCTGCCCATCTGAATTAAAAGCACGGATGTAGTGTTCCGGCTTTCAGCTAGCCTGACAGGACTCCGGTGCTTGTTTATTTATGATCTCCCCTGTTTTCTGAGTCTGCAATACTATTTTTTGTCGCAGGGTGCAAATGTTGCGGGGGCAGAGGGTGGCTGGTGTGCCCCTTGGGCTTTAGCATGGTGGCAACGTGAAGTGAAGCTGAGTACAGTGCTTTCTCAACTTGCCAGAACCCTGCACCCATGGGCTAGAGGTCCTCCGCCTGCCCCCACCCCAGAGCTGTGCAGATACTCTGTGTAACATTCACAGGGCAACCACCGCGGTGACAGCAGCCACTTTATTGAGTGCAAACTACGTGCTGGGCATTTCCCGCCATCAGCACTGGCCCTGAATTCCCAGAGGTGGGTGGTGGTGTCCCAATGAGAAGATGAGGAAGCCACTGCTTGTGCTTTGAGCGCTTTCCCTTGGGCCATGCAGCTGCTTGGGGCGGGACTGGGATGTGAACAGGTTCCTCACCCACACCCAGTCTTGTGCTTCTGTAAAAGATCTATCTTTTGGGAGATCGCTTCACAGTCTGAAGAACTCATCTCATTCCCTGAATGAAGACACAAAAACATGCTTTGAAATCACAGCCCCAGGAGTATAACAACGAAGCAAAACTGAGGGAACAAAATAGTAGCAGACTCAGAGACTCCAAGAAGGAACTAGTGATTACCAAAGGGGAGGGGTGTGGGAGGGTGGGTGGGGAGGGTGGGAGAAGGGGATTGTGGTGTATTATGTTTAGTACACATGGTGTGGGGGGTCACAGGGAAGACAGTGTAGCACAGAGAAGGCAAACAGTGAATCTGTGGCATCTTGCTACACTGATGGACAGTGACTGCATTGGGTATGAGTGGGGACTTGATAATATGGGTAAATGTGTAACCACATTGTTTTTTCATGTGAAACCTTCATAAGAGTGTATATCAATAATACCTTAATAAAAAAATAAATAAAATAAAATCACAGCCCCAGGCTGTATGCAGCCTGCCCACTGCAGGGGCCTTTGGTGCCAGCTGACCACCTTTTGCATAGAGGAGAGGGTCCCCTTTTCTCCCTGTGTCTCCTTGTGAGTTAGAGGTGCCCTTGCTCTGACAGCCCTGTTTGTGCTGACTGCAGGCAGCCCCCGTGCCTGCCAGAAGACACACATGACATGACACACAGCTTCTGTGGCCCCTCCATGGCCTTCAACCTCCAGTCTGGGATGAGGACCACGGCCCAGGTATTCAGATGCACCCTAACCCCCCTCCCTGGCCCCCCACTCCCTGCCTACTTCTCTCTGACCTCAGGCTTAGGGCCCACAGGGGTGTCCTTTTGCTTCCTGTCCTGGCCAGGTCAGGGAAGACGGGCCGGCGTGAGGTAGATGGATCTGCCCGGCACCTGCCCTCCTGTGCCCTGCCTTCACAGGGTCTGTGCTGTGTTGATGGCTCCCAAGGGCTTCTGCATCTGGATCTCTGATTTACGGCTTTTGGTTTCTGGTCCCCACCCTAGCTCGCCTTCTGCCCTCGGGGCCCCACTGCAGGCATGTGTGCTCCCCCTGCCCGTAGGAACTCCCGTGCCCTCCATTGTCCTCGTCTCCCTGCTCGGATGACCGCGGGAGAGCTGACTCCCCAGGTGGCCCCTCTTGGTCTCCTAAGATGGCAGGGAGCTCACTGCCAGCCCTGGCCTGAATCTGTCTCCTCACCTAGGGATTCAGTTCTTGCTCCAGAAACCGACACAGAAATGTGCCTCTATCCTGGCACTTCCTCAGTTGTTTTTTTCTGACTACTGAGTTTCCTTTCGGGTGCTCGGCTCTGCACACAGTTTATGGGCACTTCACGTGCCTTTTAGCTTAGGGTGTTTCATAGATGTGTGAGAGGTCGTGTGGGAGCAAGTGTGAGAGTAAGGGAATGGGTATCTATCCCTGGTGTCCACTGGTGGGTCTGATTTTTGGTTTCTAAAGCTTGTTTTTCAATTTTTTTTCCTTACCATGGCCATCAGTAATAGATACATTTTACATTGTAACCCCCAAACATACATGTATATGTCATCTGAAACATGAGTTTGATGGACATACACTTGCTCTTACTAAATTCTGATATTGTCTATGCATTCTGATGTTTTCCATTCTATTTTATTTCATTTTTCAGAAGTACTAGATCTAAGCCTCAAAATTAATTTCACATGTGTTTGATTTGAAAAGTCCTCCGTTACAGTACAAATCCTGTAAAGACAGGCAAATATTCTACTTCCTATAATTGGTGCTCAATTCATATTGTCAGCTGATCATCCTCTCTCTGCAAATCCTCAGGAGAAATACTCTTCTGTGCTGAGAAACAATTTCATTCAAAGGATAAGGTGACTTGTGTCACGGGTCTAATTTCCTTCTTTCACGTTAGCTGTTAGAAATCTGGGACGCCTGAATAAAGCTGTCTTCACACCATACAGCTTGATGATCATCCGTTCATGTTCCATTTTATTTTCTTGCTTAATTTTTCTTCCTCACTTTACTCTTCTATCCTAAACATTTAGAGATCTGGCTGATTTTAAAGTAAAAGATGTTCAGCAAGAAAAGCCCAGACATACTGGCAATACCTTAGAGACAGAAAGTCCCTGGTGATCCTGCTCCTAGAGGCAAAGCTCTTCCCTCTTGGGTGTCTTCACTGCGGCCAGCCCTGTTCCTTCCAGACGCCGGCAGGTTACTGCTCATACGGTTCCCATAGTAATGCGTCCTGGACATCCCTCCCCGCTCTCACATAGATTTGCTGCCTTCTTGTTAACACCCATTCCCTTTAGCCCTACTTCAAACTTTTACATTCTTGCTGCCAAGAGTTCTTTTCTGGAGCAAGGCAGGTGTTAAGTGAAAATTTACTTTACAAAGAACAGTGGAGACTACAAACTAGCCCCGGCCACCTGACCAAATAGAATCCTCTGGTAACTGCTGCTGGAGCAACCAGTTTTCCTGGGGCTGGAATCACAGAAAGCCTGTGTGGCCCCTGAGCTTGGGGGCTGGTGGCAGAGCCTGTCCTCCAGCCTCTGGGAGCTCAGAAGTGACAGGGGAGGGAGAGGGTTGACTGGCAAGACCAGATCAATGCAAATGACATCCCAGCTCAGGGTTGCCCTGCAGAGAATCCCTTCTGCTCTGTCTTTGACTTGTCTATTGATTTCCACTTCAGGGCCACTATGTGGAGCCTGGTTTTTAAGTCACCCAATGTCTTTTAAATTCACTTCATTTTACTTTCTCAAACTAAAACAATGGTGAATCATAGGCATGGAGTTATTAATCTTCCGAGTAAATGTATCACGTACTTTATCTCAATTACAGATGCCACACTTTATGTATTTTTAAACTTTGATTCATATCTATTCAGAAAGAAATGATTTATGTTCAGATGGTCTCAGCACATTCACAGGGAAAGAGGTAACCATGAATTAAAGTGGTTTTTACAGGAGAGAGGGATGACTGGTGAGCTGGTGCTGCCGATTCCCGGCTGCCCCTACGTGTCCGCTCCTTCCCCTTGCTGGGCCGTTTTGCCCACTCACTGCTCTGTGATAGGTGCCAGGCGGACTTTGCTGGCCAGTGCAGGAGAGATTTGATGGGGCAACTTTCTTCCTCAAGGGAGCCGGTGCCAACCCGGGCAGGCCCACCTGGCGGAGGTGTCTGCACTGTGGGTGTGCGGACCTGCGGGGCTGGCTGTGAGTCCGGCCATTGTCCCACTGGTGTGAGCAGTCAGCAGTTCTCTGTGCCAGGCCCTGGGCTGTCCCTGGGTGCGGCCAGGGTGGTGCAGGGCATGTGACATAGACACAACGGTGAAAGGAGCTGGCGTCTGTGGGAGCCTGCTGCCATGGACCTGGGCTCATGTAATTTACATGTGTTGCCTCATTGACATTCAGCAACAAACCTGGGCAGTTTCTGCCCTTCTTACTGTCATTTTACGACAGTGAAGCTGCTGTGAGGATGGGTAAAGTCACTTGCCCGAGTCCACAAAGCCAGGGAGGGGCAGAGCCAGAACCCTACCCAAGGCTCTCTGTGTCCCCTGTAGGAGGTGAAAGCCCTTCTGAGCCTGTGGCTGTAAATGTTCTTACATGGGGCAGCCCCACCCACCAGGGACCCGCACTTGCCCAGGTAAAGCTGTGACATTCTTAGCCCACTCAGTCCAGGCTGCCTAGTGACCCCAGGTGGAGGTCATCCTGGTGTGACGGAGGCGATACAGCACAGGAGCCCAGGTGAGATTGGCAGGCAGGGGCTGGTCTGGAGGTGTGGTTCCCCACCGGGTGGCTGTAGGCAGGTCTCTCCAAACCTGAGGGCACGGTTTCTGCTGTTGCTCCTTTTGACTGTGGCCAGCCATGACTCGGTGTCTGTGGCCCTCATCTGTGACACTAGGTAATTGCTTTCTGCCTGTCTTACTCTGGAGCTTGGAGAATCAGCAGAGATAAGAGGTTGAAGAGTGTTTCCTTATGCTCTAAGTGCTGTGTCTGGGTGACCCAGCGCTGTATGTCCAGGGGATGAGATGAGGTTTAATTTGTAATTCCCATGTCAGGAAATTTAACCATATGCAAACCTGAGAGGCTTTTCTTTAGCTCTGTTAAAGAAAAAAGTGCTTTCTTGTCAAAATGAAAATGCTTGGTTTTAAACTTAGTTCCTGCCATTTTGAAGTGTTTGCTTATTTCTTACTTTCAGCCAAGGAGGTAGATGTGTTGGAGGGTCTGGCGCCTGTCCAGAAAACCAACCAGTGCCAGAAGGCGTCTTTTCCCAAATGATGGGCATTCGGCAGCTGTCCCCTGGCTTGGGCCCCACAGACCGCAGGGCGGTGGCAAGAGGCTTGGTCAGCCCCACGTAGGGCACACGGTCCCACTGCCATGTACCTTGACCCGAGCTGTCAGAACCAGATATAAAGGCCTGTCACAGCCTAGAGAGAACGTGCAGCTCTAACTGCAGGTGGGAGATGGAGAGTGGGATTCTGGCCGGGGTGGAGAGCGGCTGTTCGGAGGTCTCAGCTGCCGGCTTGGGAATGCAGCCTCGGGACCACAGCTCTGATGTCCCTCTTTGTGGTTGATGCCTCTGTGGTGTTTGCTGGGGCTCAGCTCTGCTTGGTGCGGTGAGAGGACCCACTGGGGCCGGCGCCATGGTGCGGACAGTCCTCAAATAATGCAGGACAACACGTCAACAGGTCCACCATCCCAGCGGGGCTGGGAGCCCTGGACACAGGCGGCACCTTGCCCTTCTCTACTCTTTCATGGTCTTGTGCGTGGTTGGTGATCAGCCGTTGCTGCTCCGAGTGACTCTCATGATTAAATGCCACATGTATGGCACAACTTCTGACTCTGGGGTGACAAACAGTTCTGGTGCACTGCCCACTCTGTGCAGTGGGTGATGGCTGTCCAGGCACCTGGTGAAGCTGCTTCAGGGTGCAGGGGGTGGGGGCTGCTGGCTGGAGACAGGTGAGTGGTGTCTGCTGCAAGGGTGCCTGGGGGTGCTCATCTGTCCACTCTGATAGGTGGGTGCATCAGGCTTGCAGAAATGAGGGCAGAACAGTGCTCAGACAAGATGAAACTCCCTTGTCTTCCCTGAAAGGATGGAGAAGGAGTTAGGTAAACAGGGAGGTGCTTTCAGTCATGAAGAACAGCGATCACAAACACCAGCAGTGCCAGGGAGTACGAGGTACTGGCAGGGCATTATGGGACCTGGTTGGGGCAGAGGGCACTGGAGGAGGAAGGGGAATCATCCAGGGTGGGGGTAGCATATAAACTGTTGGTAGGCAGACCACAGACTGACTGTAGGGGTCCTTGGGGATTTAGATGTGATGCAGTCCTGTGCATCTCCAGAAGCCTACCCAAAAGCTCCAGACGCTTAGGGGCTCCATCCCCCAGTTCTGCAGCAGAGACTGATCCCCAGTGCTCCATTTTAGCTATGGTTGTTGTCTGCTGTGCCTTGAAACTTTTATATGTGCATCTTCCATCCCCCTTTGGGACACAGACAAGACATTAGCTATCTCTGACTCTCCAATGCTCAGGAATGTGCCTGGTGAGCAAGTGTTGCTGAATTGAACTGAAATAGGCAGATGGGATGGAGAAGGGTAGGGCCTGGGTGTTGTAGCTGGGGGAGGAGGTGCACGGCTGCCAGCTGTCCAGTGACCCGCCACCAGGGGAATGAAGAGCTCGTGTCCCGGGACGGGTGGGATGGGGAACTAGGCCAGAGTGAGGCAGCAAGTGTACAGGCGTGCATAGGGTGCAGGAAATCAGGTGGAAGTGAGGACCGCACCGGGGAGTGGGTGAGAATGAAGGAGTGAATCCGGAAAGCTGAGCCTTGCTGGGTTCCCAGGGCTCCTTGGTCCTGTGTGTAGAGAACCACCCCTAAGCCTGTAGGTCAAAGGGCGTCATCAAAGGAGGTGGATCTCTTGAGAAATGAGGAGCTGCCCAGGATTCTGAGTTGCTTCAACCTGTAGAGAAGCACAGTGACCCTGTAGGCCCAGTGTGTCTGGCGGCAGCTCTTTAGTGTGCAGTGACCCAAAACCCAACCCAACTCTATTTACTGGCTTCTGTAACTAGGAAGTACAAGGCAGGGCAGAGGACTTCGGCTCCAGGTCCTGCTCCCTGGGGCTTATGCGAAGGTGTCAGAGCCAGGCGCCTGCCTCTGCCGGAGCTTCTCTCTGTGTCACTCTTTCCCCGTTTTCCCGCCCCCAGAAACTCTGGGCTGACAGCCTCTCAGCGCTAAGTCCAGCTGAGGACAGAACTTCTCGCCTAGCTGCCAGAGTGAAAGCTGTGATTGGACCTGGTTGACATGCGTTGGGTCCCGGGCCTGTTCCTGAACCAGTAACCTGGGCTGCGCCGACCTCTGTAGACCCTGGCCTGAGATGGGGGAAGGAAGGTCAGATGCTGTGACCTGGGAGCTCTGCCAGGTGGCGCGAGCCCTGGTTGGCCACCCCAACCCAAGCTGCCCGCTTTACCCTCGGCAGCCAAGCCTCTGTGATCTCCGCTTTGATGGTGAGCGAGGCGGCCACGTCCAGAGAGTGCCGCCTCTGCCCAGACGTGACCCCGCTCTCCTCCTGCAGACCAGATGCTCTGAAGCTGTCTCCACGGGGCAGTCAGCCGGGCCACTGCTGGCCTCCTGCGTTTGTCATCTGTGAGCACATTGGGGACGGTATCCTGAGCAGGCCCCTCCCCGCCAGCCGGTCATGAGGTCACTGGACTGTCGGGGTCTCAGGGGAAACCTCTTCAGAGAGCGTCCAGATCAGGACCCCACTGCCCAGGGGCTGGGAGGGCTGTCCCACTGCACTCAGTCAGGGGAGCCTTTGACAGTGAAGTGTTGGGCAGTTTGCAGAGAGCTTGTCCCCCCCTCACTTAATCTGACTGTGACTGTAACCAGGGTGGGCAGGCAGGGTGATCACCCTTCTCTGTAGATGAGGAAACGGGGAAAGCTGTGGGAAAATGGCCCCACCAGGGTGACATAGCTGTAGAGGCCAGACTTGGACTCAGGAGTCACAAATGTCATTTAAAACGTGTACTTTTAAATCAAATGTGAAGAAAACTGAAGGCAAACTGACTATTCTGGCCAGTTTCTTATGCAAGTGTGGTAATAAACTCCCCACTGGAGGCCCACTGAGGACATCCTTCATTAATACCTGCGGAGGACACAATTACCTCTGTGTGCTCTCCGCGGCTTGGAGCCGAGGCCAGTCAGCTGGTTACGCCTCGTGGTTCAGCTGCTGGAGTCTTACCAGAAGTTGAACCACTTACTGAAACTGTGATAGCCTCAGGCCACTGCCTGAACCAGGTAAGGCAGCTGGTCAAGGGTCCCTCAGCGACCTCAGGTGACCCCGCCACCTGCTGACTGTCTTCTGGGGGTCTCTGGGCCTCTCTGAACGGCACTGTGAAGCGTGTGTCTGGACTTGCTCCTGAGGTCGTAGAGAATTGTAGTTTTATGGCTGGAAGAGATCGTCTGAGTCAGTCTGCTCCCTTCACAAGCAGGAAACAGAGGCCAAGCCCTTGGCCAGCATGTGGGCCGGCCTGCCCCTCCCTCCTGGTGCCCCTGCTGCTCTGAGCCCCTCATCACCTTTGACCCACATGCCTTCACTGCCCTCCGCGCCCCTGGCAGCCTGCTGAGTAGGTGGGGCCGTGGGTACAGAGCAGGATAGCTTTTCCCTGACACTAACTCATGGGCATCTTCCAGAACAGGGCAAAGCCAGGGGGCCGTGAGTCACGGGGACCGGATGTTTGTGTACAGCCCCAGATTCATGTGTTCAGTTGTGCTCCCCTGTGTGAAGTGTTGGGAGGTGATCAGGCATGAGGGCGAAGCCCTCAGGAACGGGGTTAGGGCCCCTGTAGGAAGAGGAAGAGACATCTCACTCTAAATAAAGGAAAAGTGGACATAATGAGAAGTCCGCTGTGTGCAGGACAGGGCAGGGTGAAGCCTCACCAGGGGCCGAGTCAGCCAGCCCCCGGATCTGGGACTTTCAGCCTCCGAGCTGTGAGAAGTAAGTCTCTGTCGTTCAAGTCCCCTGGTCTATGGTGTTTTGTTTTGCAGACTAAAATAATTATGGAACTTCTTAGCAAGAAGGGACATTGAATAATGTTTGGTCACAACCTCTCATTTTGCCTATTTATTTGTTCATTTATAAGTATCGAGTGCCTGTTTTGGTGGCAGGCGTTAGGAATACAGTGATGCATGAAATAGAAATGGTCTGATCTTAGAGAAATGATCAATTACTGGGGGAGACAAACATTAAGGAGATAATTTTCAAAAATGTGAAATTTCCTGTGAATAGGGTTGTGAAGTTGATGAGCTTTATAGCACGCAGCAGCGGGCCCTGGTTTTGTCTGGGGTCAGCAGGGGATTCCTGAGGAAGGTCCTGTGAGCTGTGCCGTGAAGAACAAGTAGAACTTGGCCCCATGATAAGGCGGGATGGGGAAACTTTCTAAGAAAGAGGGAACAGTGTGTGGAGCCGGTGCCACTGCAAACAGGTTGGAGGGCTACAGCCCTGGGTCCTTGCTGCCCAGCCAGCCTGGGCTTGTTTAGCCCCGTCTCAGGGCCATGCACCCACTCTGCAGAGGGGTCCCCATACCTGAGGATAGAGGGGTGCAGTAGCGTGGACAGAGGAAGGAGGAGGGAATGCACCTGCTGGTAGGGGGACAGGGCTGCAGGGCCGCCCATGCCTTGGAGTTGAAAGTTGGAAGGGGAAGCTGGAGAGGGGTGGGAGGTATGGATTTTACCCAGGGGCTCAGGCTGGACTGAGAGGGAGGGCCAGTTGAGGTGTGGAGGCGCACTGTTGTCTCAGCAGTTTGACCACTTCTTACAGGCTTTTTCTGGCAAGGTTTAATGGTAACTTAGAAAGATACATACCCTGGTTGTCTTTATTTGTGATATATATGCTAGGATGACAAAGCCTCATTTTTTTTTTTGGTTCTACTTTATTTTATTATTATTTTTTAATATAATTT
>JAVSCE010007267.1:0-136128 GCA_032199065.1 Smutsia gigantea
AGGAAGATGTGGTACATATATACAGTGGAGTATTAATCAGCCATAAAAAGAATGAAATTTTGTCATTAGTGACAATGTGGATGGATCTAGAGGGTATATGCTAAATGAAGTAAGTTAGAGAAAAACAATATCGTTTGATTTTATTTCTATGTGGAATCTAAAATACAAAACACAAATGAACAAACCAACAAATAAATCCAGAAACAGACACATAAGTGCAGAGAATAAACTGGTGATCATCTTGTGGGGGAAGGTGTGGGGACAGGCCAAATAGGAGAAGAGGATCAAGAGGTACAAACTTCCAATTACAAAATCAAGAAATCATGGAGATGAAAAACACAGCATAGGGAGAGTAATCAATAATATTGTAATGACTGTATGGGGACAGAGGGTAACTACACTTATCCTGGTATTTCATAATGTGCATAAGTGTTGAATCACTATGTTGTGCACCTGAAACTAATATAATATGCCAACTCTATTTCAATAGAAATTTAAAACATATGTATCTAGATTAATTTCACTATTTCTTTTTACTTTGGCTACAATAATATTTAAAATTATTTACATGGCTCAAAGTATATGTCTATTGCTCAGCACTTATATAGAACTTTTAATGATCTTTTTTTCAGTTGTGTATCTTACATCTGCTTTTTATAACACTAATACCTAGCTTTCTGAATATTAAATATCTCTGAGGTTCTTTAAGTTTGCTAGTTTCACATCCCAACCATAGCTCTTTCAAGTATCCTTGAGTATTTAGCATTTTTCTGCCTGGATCCAGTGAGTTACATTCCTCCATTTGATTTCTGTTTCCTAAAAATCCGTTGAAGTCTCTCATGTGCTGACATCCTTCCTTCCATTTTCTTTATAATTTAGGGTTTATACTTTTAATGTTATTTTATTATATTTATTATAAATATAAACACATATTTATAATAAATATATGGTATATTTATTGTTTTAATATTATTTTGATGCAGATTTAAGAGGAAAAGGAGATAACATGCTCTTTTGAACATACTCTTTGACATAATAGATTATTCAAGCTAGAGGACATTCTCTGGATCGTATACCTGGGTATGTCTTCTCCATTGCCTGCCACAGAGCACTAAAACCAATAGGGATTAACTTAATTTCTAATGAATCTCATAATTGTAAGAGAAATAAACTATATAGCTAAACTGAAAGTGGTGAATTCTTTTTCCTTATGATGGGGACCCTATCAGTTAAGGTTGTAATTAACCAAAACTGGTTAAAGAGGACAAGGAAGTTACTGAAAAGGCATTGGGTATCTCCCAGAAATGTACAGAAGACTGGAGAAGTAAGCTTGGGAAATTGCCAGGAACAAACAGAGGCTGGAATACAAAATCAGAGCCTGAAGCATGCCACATAACCAGGCTGGTGAGGACACTGCTGTTACCCCATTGATACAGCCTGCACCAACACAGGACAGCGCTTATGGCAACTCTGCCACTCAAAAAAGATGCTGTTGTTTTCAGATGAATTCCTCCCCAGCCGTTCTTCACATCACTAGCTTTTGAGTCAAAGTCCCCAAAGGGGACATATAATTATGAGAGCCTAAGTCATTTGCCAGTAGAGGGTAGAAAGCAGGTATCTGGCATTTTCTGCTACTATAATGGGGAGCTCTGCCTTCTCTTAAGATTTGTAGAGTAGGGAATTCCTCAAACAAGAAGAGGTTCAGATTCTAGGCAGCCAAAAGAAATGACAAATGTCCACTTCAGAGCACATAGCCAATATTCAGAACCAACATTCAGCATAACTTTTGGAAGAAAATATATTCTTCTAATTACAGTAATTACAAAGTGCAGAGGTAAATAGGTGGTAAGATCTACAACACTATCAAATGATTAGTGAAAAGGTAAAAAATATGAACATTTTAGAAGGAAGAGTTAATATCAATTGGTTCAGCTTACTCAGTGCAGAAATCCTTCCCCAAGATCCATTTCAACATTTCCAGTTTGGGGGGGAGCTCATTGAAATAGGGTTTCATTCCAACTTTGAATTGTTAGAAGTGGGATGTTAGAAATTTCCTCCTTATAGAAGATGAAGATTTCCTTCTTATAACATCCACCCATGAATCCTAGATCTGATGGCTCTAGTCATTCAGAATACAGTACAGTAGTTAAAAATTTTATTTTAACCACTGGACTCTGACCAATATTTGATTCTTGGCTTTGTTTCTTACTAGTTAGATGGCCTTTCTAATTCTTGTTTTCCACATCTAGAGAATGAGGATTATAAGGGCATCTACCTTAAAGAGTTATTGTGTGCTATAAGGAGATAGTTTAGTGTTTAGATCAGTAATGAACACATAGTGAGCATTCAATAAATATTAGTGATGACAATGATTGATTGTTAATGATGACGATGATAACAGCATTTCCAAAACTGAAAGTTAGCTGCCATGGAAATGCAGAATGATATTGGAGAAAGAACACTGAACTGTTAGGAGAATTCAGTTGTAATCTTGATTCTATTACTAACTAATTCCATAATCTTAGAAGTTGCCATATTATTCTTTTTGCAAGATGAAGTATTTGGATTAAATTATCTTGATGAGATCCTTTTCAGCTCTAAATTTTGAGACTGTGTATACACTATGTCATCTGTTTTTCATACCGAACATTACCAGTTCCTTCAACTGCACTTCATACAACTTGATTAACAGACTCACCATAGCCTCTGTCACCTTTCCTCAGTAATGCTTGTCAGTACTCAGGCTATTATTTTATTAGTAGGCTTGTTTATTCTGTGAAATTCTTACCCATGTTCTAAAAATTGAAAATAGAGCATAAGGCTATATATATACAAAACAGAACAGTATAAAGCTATGAACGATATGGTTTGCATTAACTCTTTATGAAAAGAAAGTAATCTTACACAAGCAAAGTTTGATAATCTGTGTTATAATACTTTAAATACAGGCCTCATATTCCTAAATATTCAGATAAATATGTTACATACAGTCTCTATGTTTGATCCCACTCACCTATAAACTCTGTGAGAGCACAATATATGTCTATTTTGTTCACCACTGTATCCTGGCGTTTAGCAGAGTACACGAACATTTATGCAAACACACATGCACACTGAAAGCTTATAGCACTTGGGTAAACTAATCCTACCTCCAAGCAAAGACAGGCATTTGCTTCTTCAAGTGCTGACCCTAATTTTTCAGAGTAGTGTTATTTAGAATTTTGAATGGCACTTAAAAAAATGATAATATATATTTTGCTAAATTAGTTTAATGCAGCCTTTTCAACCATCATCAAACCTTTGAAAAGTTAATGTTGCCTGGATTTTCTATTGCCAAAAGTTTGGAAATCTTGACTCAGAGGTGGGAATAAATAGCTAGAAATTTCTTTCGTAGAATACCTATTAATTTTGTTTGGAGAGAGACTAAGTGTAGATAAGAACACTGAGAAAGAGAGATATTTGGATTGTGAGGCCATCATTATTCAGATAACATGCAGCTTTGTTCAGCCATACATCTTCCTTTCCTCCAGCCCAGATGGTGAAATGACTCATCTATTCCACTGGCCAGCAAAACAAGGGATACAGAAGAGCTGCTGTTTTAATCCAAATAAAAATGGATGATGTTTCAGAAGTAAGGGGAAAATATTTCTAGGCAATGATGACGGTACATTGAAGGTACTTGTTAATACTTTACATTCCTCTTCAGATTCACAGCTAGAGTTTCACATTGCTTCCAGAAGCCCCGAGTAGTTCTAACCAAGAATTCTTCATGTCTTCATCATGTAAGTTGCAAACATTTTTGATCTTCAATAACTTGCACTTTAGTAATTTCTTTTTGTGAAACCTTAACATCAACCTTCAAATGTGTGACTTTAAAAAACATACTTTCCTTGAAAATTATGTAGCAATTTTATGTGGAGTATATTATACTTAAGGATGTGGCTAGGATGAATATACAATTCCTTTAATGAATAACTAGGCGAAACTGGCTACTGGATAGGAAAAACAATGAAGTAGATGATTGTGGTGTCTGATAGATAAAAATGAAGAGAGTACAATAAAGAAGATTTCATAAGTGCTTGCTTCTGTAGTTGCCATTACAGGAGGTTATGGTGAGTCTGTGTTACAGGGACTCATAGATAAGTCAACACAGAAAATCTTGAACCTTGCTTCCTTCTCCAAAGATCTGAGGAAATCATTGATTTCTAGGAAATCAGACTCACCTTCTACTAATTAGGAGTTCAGGTTCTAATGCAAGAAAGAATGTAAATAAGTAGGTAGGATTTGTTCTTAGCAATTAGTGGCATAACTGTATCTCTGAAACTAGTTTCCTATTCAGTTTGCTCGCAAAGTTACTAACCTGAGCTTTTTTAACTGCAGTTCCAATAATACTATTCTTAAGTCCTAAAACATTTAATAGATGCCTATTCTCTGTGACACTGGGTAAAATCTTTTACATACACACTCAGGGGCAGTCAATAAACAGGTGAGCCTACTTTCCCGTCGTTATGCTGTGAAGGCTGTTTACATCTCCATGTTAGCCAAACTAACTTACTCGTATGATAAAAAATTTATTATGATTCCACTACAACACAGCTGACACAGCTATTACTACCCAAAACACCTTTCCCTACTATAGTGGGCATCTCTAGTTTTGCCTGCCTAACATACATTTATCCTTTTTATGGTATTTTTTTTACTTTTTATTTTGGTATCATTAATATACAATTACATGAGCAACATTATGGTTACTAGACTCCCTCCATTATCAAGTCCCCACCACATACCCCATTACACTCACTGTCCATTAGCATAGTAAGATGCTATAGAATCACTACTTATCTTCATTGTGCTGTACTGCCTTCTCCATGCCCCCACTCCCCGTACATTATGTGTGCTAATCATAATGCCCCTTTTTCTCCTTTATCCCTCCCTTCCCACCCATCCTCCACAGTCCCTTTCCGTCTGGTACCTGTTAGTCCATTCTTGGGTTCTGTGAGTCTGCTGATATTTTGTTCCTTCAGTTTTTTCTTTGTTCTTATGCTCCACAGATGAGTGAAATCATTTGATACTTGTCTTTCTCTGCCTGGCTTATTCACTGAGCATAAAATACCCTCTAGCTCCATCCATGTTATTGCAAATGGTAGGATCTGTTTTCTTCTTATGGCTGAATAATATTCCATTGTGTATGTGTACCACATCTTCTTTATCCATTCATCTACTGATGGACACTTAGGTTGCTTCCATTTCTTGGCTATTGTAAATAGTGCTGCAGTAAACATAGGGGTGCATATGTCTTTTTCAAATTGGACTCCTGCATTCTTAGGATAAATTCCTAGGAGTGAAATTCCTGGGTCAAATGGTATTTCTATTTTGAGTTTTTTGAGGAACCTCCATACTGCTTTCCACAATGGTTGAACTAGTTTAGATTCCCACCAGCAGTGTAGAAGGGTTCCCTTTTCTCCACATCCTTGCCAACATTTGTTGATGTCTGTCTTTTGGATGTTGGCCATCCTACCTGGGGTGAGGTGATATCTCATTGTGGTTTTAATTTTCATTTCTCTGATGATTAGCGATGTGGAGCATCTTTTCATGTGCTTGTTGGCCATCTGAATTTCTTCTTTGGAGAAGTGTCTATTCAGGTACTCTGCCCATTTTTTAATTGGGTTATTTTCTTTTTGTTTATTGAGGTGTGTGAGTTGAGCTCTTTATATATTTTGGATATCAACCCTTTATCAGATACGTCATTTATGAATATATTCTCCCATACTGTAGGATGTCTTTTTGTTCTACTGATGGTGTCCTTTGCTGTACAGAAGTTTTTCAGCTTGATATAGTCCCACTTGTTCATTTTTGCTTTTGTTTCCCTTGCCATGGAGATATGTTCATGAAGAAGTTGCTCATGTTTATGTCCAAGAGATTTTTGCCTATGTTTTTTCTGAGTCTTATGGTTTCATAACTTACATTCAGGTCTTTGATCCATTTTAGGTTTACTTCTGTGTATGGGGTTAGACAATGATCCAGTTTCATTCATTCTCTTACATGTAGCTGTCCAGTTTTGCCAACCCCAGCTGTTGAAGAGGCTGTCATTTCCCCACTGTATATCCATGGCTCCTTTATAATATATTAATTGACCATATATGTTTGGGTTAATATCTGGACTCTGTTCTATTCTACTGGTCTATGGGTCTGTTCTTGTGCCAGTACCAAATTGTCTTGATTACTGTGGCTTTGTAGTAGAGCTTAAAGTTGGGCAGCGAGATACCCCCTGCTTTATTCCTCCTTCTCAAGATAGCTTTGGCTATTCGGGGTCTTTTGTTTCCATATGAATTTTAGAACTATTTGTTCCAGTTCGTTGAAGAATGCTGTTGGTATTTTGATAGGGATAGCATTGAATCTGTAGATTGCTTTAGGCAGGATGCCCATTTTGACAATATTAATTCTTTCTACCCAAGAGCATGGGATGAATTTCCATTTGTTAGTGTCCTCTTTAATTTCTCATAAGAGTGTCTTGTAGTTTTCAGGGTATAGGTCTTTCATTTCCTTAGTTAGGTTTATTCTTTTTGATACAATTGTGAATGGACTTGTTTTCCTGATTTCTCTTTCTGCTCATTCATTGTTAGTGTATAGGAAAGCAACAGATTTCTATGTATTAATTTTGTATCCCACAACTTTGCTGAATTTAGATATTAGTTCTAGTAGTTTTGGAGTGGAGACTTTAGGTATTTTTATGTACAATATCATGTCATGTTCAAATAGTGACACTTTGACTTCTTCCTTACCAATCTGGATGCCTCTTATTTCTTTGTCTTGTCTGATTGCCATGGCTAGGACCTCTAGACCTATGTTGAATAAAAGTGAGGAGAGTGGGCATCCCTGTCTTGTTCCTGATTTCAGATGAAAAGCTTTCAGCTTCTTGCTGTTAAGTATGATGTTGGCTGTGGGTTTGTCATATATGGCCTTTATTATGTTGAAGTAATTGGCTTCTATACCCATTTTGTTTAGAGTTTTTATCATGAATGGATGTTGAATTTTGTTGAATGCTTTTTCAGCATCTATGGAGATGATCATGTGGTTTTTGTCCTTCTTTTTGTTGATGTGGTGGATGATGTTGACAGATTTTCAAATGTTGTACCATCCTTGCATCCCTGAGATGAATCCCACTTGATCATGGTGTATAATCCTCTTGATGTGTTTTTAAATGCAGTTTGCTAATATTTTGTTGAGTATTTTTGCATCTATGTTCATCAGGGATATTGGTCTGTAATTTTCTTTTTTTGTGGGGTCTTTGCCTGTTTTTGGTATTAGAGTGATGCTGGCTTCATAGAATGAGTTTGGAAGTATCCCTCCTCTTCTGTTTTTTGGAAAACTTTAAGGAGAATGGGTATTATGTCTTCTCTAAATGTCTGATAAAATTCAGCAGTGAATCCGTCTGGTCCGTGGGTTTTGTTCTTGGGTAGTTTTTTGATTACCGATTCAATTTCATTGCTGGTAATTGGTCTGTTTAAATTTTGTTTCTTCCTTGGTCAGTCTTGGAAAGTTGTATTTTTCTAGAAAGTTGTCCATTTCCTCTAAGTTATCCAGCTTGTTGGCATATAGATTTTCATAGTATTCTCTATAATTCTTTGTATTTCTGTGGTGTCTTTATCATTTTTCCTTTCTCATTTCTGATTGTGTTTATGTGTGTAGATTCTCTTTTTCTCATAATAAGTCTGGCTAGAGGTTTATCTATTTTGTTTATTTTCTCAAAGAACCAGCTCTTGGTTTCATTGATTTTTTTCTATTGTTTTATTCTTCTCAATTCCATTTATTTCTTCTCTGATATTTATTATGTCCTTCCTTCTGCTGACTTTGGGCCTCATTTGTTCTTATTTTTCCAGTTTCAATAATTGTGACTTTAGACTTTTCATTTGGGGTTGTTCTTCCTTCTTTAAATAGGCCTGGATTGCTATATACTTTCCTCTTAGAAGTGCCTTTGCTGCGTCCCACAGAAGTTGGGGCATTGTGCTGTTGTTATCATTTGTCTCCATATATTGCTTGATCTCTGTTTTTATTTGGTCATTGATCCATTGATTATTTAGGAGCATGCTGTTAAGCCTCCATGTGTTTGTGATGCTTTTTGTTTTCTTTGTACAATTTATTTCTAGTTTTATACCTTTGTGATCTGAGAAGTAGGTTGGTACAATTTCAATCTTTTTTAATTTACTGAGGCTCTTTTTGTGGCCTGGTATATGGCCTATTCTGGAAAATGTTCCATGTGCACCTGAGAAGAATGTGTATCCTGCTGCTTTTGGGTGTAGAGTTCTGTAGATGTCTGTTAGGTCCATCTGTTCCAGTGTGTTGTTCAGTGCCTCTGTGTCCTTACTTATTTTCTGTCTGGTTGATCTGTCCTTTGGAGTGAGTGGTGTTTTAAAGTCTCCTAAAATGAATGCATTGCATTCTATTTCCTCCTTTAATTCTGTTAGTATTTGTTTCACATATCTCTGTGCTCCTGTGTTGGGTGCATAGATATTTATAAGGTTATATCTTCTTGTTGGACTGACCCCGTTATCATAATGTTATATCCTTCTTCATCTCTTGTTACTTTCTTCATTTTGAAGTCTATTTTGTCTGATACAAGTACTGCAACACCTGCTTTTTTCTCCCTATTGTTTGCATGAAATATCTTTTTCCATCCCTTCACTTTTAGTCTGTGTATGTTTTTGGGTTTGAGGTGAGTCTTTTGTAAGCAGTATATAGATGGGTCTTGCTTTTTTATCCATTCTATTACTCTGTGTCTTTTGATTGGTGCATGCAGCCCATTTACATTTAGGGTGATTATTGATAGATATGTACTTATTGTCATTACAGGCTTTGTATTCGTGGTTACCAAAGGTTCAAGGGTAGCTTCTTTACTATCTAACCATCTAACTTTAACTCACTTATTACACTATTATAAACACAGTCGAATGATTCTTTATTTCACTCCCTTCTCATTCTTCCTCCTCCACTGTTTATATGTTAGGTGTTTTATTCTGTACTCTGTTGTGTTTCTCTTGACTGCTCTTGTGGATAGCTGATTTTATTTTTTGCCTTTAGTTAGTATTTGGTTTGTCTGCTTTCTTTGCTGTTATTTTATTTTCTCTGGTGACATCTATTTAGCCCTAAGAATACTTCCATCTAGAGCAGTCCCTTTAACACACCCTGTAGAGGTGGTTTGTGGGAGGCAAATTCCCTCAACTTCTGCTTATCTGGAAATTGTTTAATCCCTCCTTCAAATTTAAATGATAATCTTGCTGGATACAGTATTCTTGTTTCAAGGCCCTTCTGTTTCATTGCATTAAATATATCATGCCATTCTCTTCTGGCCTGTAAGGTTTCTGTTGAGAAGTCTGATGATAGCCTGATGGATTTTCCTTTGTAGGTGATCTTTTTTCTCTCTCTGGCTTCCTTTAATACCCTGTCCTTGTCTTTGATCTTTGCCATTTTAATTATTATATGTCTTGGTGTTGTCCTCCTTGGGTCCCTTGTATTGGGAGATCTGTGGGCATCCATGGTCCGAGAGACTATTTCCTTCCCTAGCTTGGGGAATTTTCTGGCAATTATTTCTTCAAAGACACTTTCTATCCCTTTTTCTCTCTTCTTCTTCTGGTACCCCTATAACGCGAATATTGTTCTGTTTGGATTGGTCACACAGTTCTCTTAATATTCTTTCATTCCTAGAGATCCTTTTATCTCTCTCTCTGCCTCAGCTTCTCTGTATTCCTGTTCTCTGATTTCTATTCCATTAAAATTCTCTTGCCCCTCTTCCACTGTGCTCTTAAGTCCTTCCACTGATTTTTTCATTTCTGTTATCTCCCTCCAGACTTCATCCCTTAGCTCTTGCATCTTTCTTTGCAGCTCCATCAGCATGGTTATGACTTTTATTTTGAATTCTTTTTTAGGAAGATTGGTTATATCTTTCTTGCCAGGCCGTCTCTCTAGCGTCTGAGTGATCTTGGACTGGACCAGGCTCTTCTGTCCTCTCATGGCGACAGAAGTGATCGCCTGCAAGTGGTGCATGTGTCAGCTGGGAGAGCAAAGTCCCTTCCTGCTTGCTGGTTGCCCTGCCCTTCTCCACTGCCTTTGTCCATCACCCACACACAGGGAGCAGTCTCTGGGCCAATCCTCTAAGCTGCTATGGATGGGACAGCCCTCGCAGTGTGGCCTAGGGTACTGCTGGGAGTCACAAATGAGTGGCATGTGTTCTGCAAGAACGGCACCCCTTTGTGCCTTCCAGACCCTGCACCAGCTTCCTATGTCTATGCCGGGCAGCCATGTGCTGGGAGAAGACTCTGTGTGGTTGCTGTGGGCGGGGCTGCTCCTGGGCTGGTCCACAGCAATGGTGGGTCAGCCAGTTTGCTTGCAGTGCTGGTGGGGGGGAATGAACAGCAGGCTGCTTATCGCTATGAGGGGCTTTGGAGCTACATTGCCACCCTAGGTGGTTAGGGCACCTGAAGTTCCTTAAGATTCCCAGCCTGCTGGGCTGAGTGTGCCGGGACAACTTTGTCCACCTGTTAAACCCTTGTCCCTTTAAGACTTTTAAAGTGCCTGCTTTTCTTTTGTCCCAGGTAAGCCAGCTGTGGAGCTCCATTCGCAGTCTCCATCTCGGATTTTACTTTTCCATTTTTTTAATATCCAGTACACCATGCAATGTGTGTCTGTCTTCTTGGTACAGATCACTAGGGCTGGTTATTTAGTAGTCCTGTGCTTCCCCTCCTTCCCCACTCTGATTCTTTTCCTCCTGCTGGTGAGCTGGGTCGGGGTAGTCCTCAGGTCCTGCTGGGTCATAGCTTTGTTTCTTACCCTTCTTGTGAGATGCTGAGTTCTCATGGATGCAGATGTAGCCTGGATGTTGTACTGTATCTTCTGGTCTCTCTTTTAGGAATAGTTGTATTTGCTGTATTTTCAAAATATATATGGTTTTGGGAAGAGATTTCTACCACCCTACTCACACCACCATCTTATGCACCAATCCCTCTTATGGTATTCATGTCTAGATTTTCTGCTGCAGAATAACCTTCTCCCCTCCATGCAATGTTGGTGGGTCCCTCAATCCAGGTGTCCATTTCAACTCTGGCTAAAGAGTGGATACATTACTCAAAGTAAGCCACTTAGATTCTGTCTTTCCCTGGAATTTGAATCTTGAGCAGTATAAAAATAAACCTTAGTTGTAGCTGATTCATTAAGAAAGCATCTATTAAAAAGAGTGCCAATTATCTCCTACTTTCTAGATATCCAGAGCTACTCTGTTTCACAACCTTTCCAATAAAAAATATTAAACTTTTCTGTAATTCTATGGGCTAACCCTTATCTATCTAATAAATTCCCTATCTGCTTAGAGACAATTCAAACAAAGAATACTGATGGGCCTTGTAAATATAGTTTGCTGCATGGTAAGGGGGAATTAAAGTTGCAGATAAAATTAAGATCACTAATTATTCAGCTGACTTTAAGATAATGAGATTATTTGAAGTAGGCCCAATGTAATCATACAGCAATTGAATTTAGAAAGGGAAGCAGAAGGGTCAGAAAGAAAGAGAAGACATCTTGAGAAAAAACATGACCTGCCATTACTGGCTTTAGAGATGGAAGAGGACCATGAACCAATGAATAGGGGCAGCCTCTAGAAGCTGAAAAAGGTAAGAAAATGGTTTCTCTTCTAGAGCCTCCAGAAAAACACTAAATGAAGATACAACTTAGCAAAATCTGTAGTATGCAGCTAAAGCAGTGATAGAGGGAAAGTTATAGTATTAAATGCTTATGTAAGAAATGTTTCAAATATAGAATCAAAGCTTCCAGCTCAAGAAACTAGAAAAAGAACAAAATAATCCAAAGCAAGCATGAGGAAATAAATAATAAAAGTTAAAAACAGAACTTAAGACTGAAAGTATAAAAATATCAACAGAGAAAATGAATTAAAATAAAAGCTAATACAATTGATAAATCTCTAGCAAGACTGACAATGAAAAATAGAAGTTGCCAATTACCAGTATCACAAATTCAAGAGAGGATATTTACAGAAACACAGAAGTTAAAAGGAAAACAAAGGATCACTACCAAAAAACCCTCTACACACAGAAATTCAGTAACTTGATAAAATGGAAAAATTCCTTAAAGACAAAATGTATATAATGAATAGTCCTATATATATATAGGTTATACTATATACATATCTATATTTATATCTATTATCTATATCTCTATAGAACAGTCCTATAACTACTAAAGAAATTTAATTGGAAGGTTAAAACCTTCTAGAAGAGAAATATCCACACCTAGATGGTTTCACTGGGCAAAGCTGGAACAGTTTGATCAACAAAATAAAGTAATACTGGATTTTAGCCCAGAGTATAAAATGAATACCTGTGAGTCCATATTGATGGAAATAAATGATTAAATAAGGCAATATGTAGAACAGAAGAGACAAATGTGTGCAAAAGAATTCCAAATAATTTATGTAGATACTCTACCCTCAAGGAGGAGGAGCATAACTCCTGATTCCTCGGTTGGAGACTGTGTATAGTGACTTCCTCCTAAAGAGTACTGCATGGGAGGTGTGGAAAAATGAGTAACTTTACAATGGAGAAACAAACACTGCTACCTCAGCCAGAAAATCAGGGTCAACACCAATATTCATAAGTCATTTGCTGATAATATGTACTCTTGATATGATGTGATAAAAACAACACTTTGCATGGTCTTCCTTCAAAAAACACATTAACAGAGTCATATGAGTAAAACATAAGAAAAACTATAAGTGGGACATCCTACAAAATACCTGACCAGTACTCCTCCAAAAAGTCAAAGTCATCCAAAATAAGTAATTTGAGAAATAGCACAGCGGAGAGGAACATAAGTAGATACAGATATAACTAAATGTTATGCTGTATCCTAGATGTGATCCTAGAACAAGAAAAGGACATTAAGTAAAAACTAAGGAACTCTGAATAAACTATGAGCTTTAGCCAATAATAATTCATCAGTATTGGCTCACTAAGTGTAAGAAATGTATTGTACTAAAGTAAGTTGTTTATAGGGGAAATGGGGTATGGGGAATGTGGAACTCTCTATATTGCCTTCTTAATTTTTTTGTAAATCTAAAACTGTCCTAAAACATAAAGTCTATTTAAAGAAAAATATAAAAATTAGAGGGGAAGAAGGTCAAAACCATTCGAAAAATGTGGGAAAGAGACAACTCACAAAAGAGATATAAAAATTGCTTCTAAATAGACAAAAAACTGTTCAATTTCACTCATATGTAGAGAAATGCAAATTAAAACATTTCTTATTTTGTTTCTCTGGAACATCTTTCCTCTATTACAGACTGTGCCTTCACTTCTTAAAAAAAGTACTCTTCCACGCCACCCCATGCCTGTGATTCTGGTTAGAACAGGGCAGTCATAACCACATGGTACATACCAAGCACTCAGTCATTGTTAGCTAATAAATTGTTACCTGGCTCATAGCAACACTCACACTTGAGAAAATTTCTATTCATGGATACCTTGAAATTGAATACACCCCTAGGTCTGGGAGATCGGAAAGAATTGATAAGTGGAGACAACAATGTTGGCAGAGGAGTTATGCATATATCAGGACATGCTCTATCAGAATACTACTTTATTGGGTCAGGCCTGGGGAATGTTATATGCAACTATGGAGGGAATAACCCTAACTCGGCTTCCCCTTTCTTATTTGCGTGATTTATAGCTATCACATTGGTCACACAGCATAAAGTTTGGGCTGGTATTAGTTTGCTCTCTAGGCCAGTCATCGGGAAAATTTATTTAGGGACTCCCTTTGTCTCTCCCTCCCTCCTTCCCTCTCACCCACATACCTTATTTGTTGACTATAAAATTGAGAGGTGCAGGGAAGAATACATTTCACTTCAAAGGGTGTTTGAGCAGCTTCTACCTCTGTCCCAGGCTCTGAGAAGATGAGAAGATGGTCATTTGTAGGTTTCGGATGATAGGGCCATCTATGCAGTGGTGGATGTTGAAATCCAGTTTATGATATCAGACATCCCAGTTGTTTTTTTTCTTAGTAAGCTATGGCCTCTCATTTTGTTTAAAGACCCCTTTTTGATTTCTAATATTATAGCTGTGGTGGCTTAGTTTCAGATCCCAGTTTAGACATCCCCAGGTGGGTCAGTATTTACAGGTGAGCTGGGAGAGAGGCCACTAATAGTGGTCAATCTCTAGGACTCCTGTGACAACGATTAAATTTAAACTGTCCAGGAGACCGCAGGAGCTATCAGAATGTGAATTTATTAACTTAAAATGAAAAAATAACTTTCATAGGAAATGGAAGACCCACAGTCAGAATGAAGGGCTTATTCTCTCCCTGTAATCAAGGTACATGTGATTAAAAGGTTATCTAGTGAACACAGAAATTTTAACAACAGTCATTAGATAAGCAAATGTGTGTTACTATTAGGGTTGATGTGTCCATATCTCCATGGACTTAGTCTTGCAATAGGGAACAGGTGACTCAAAATATGATGCCTAAGACTCCCTCTCATCAAGAACCTGTTGAGATGGGTATGGCCAACATTATCTCTCTGACTATTCTTTGTGTATGCCAGGAGGTATCCTAAACTACCTTCCGTGACTCTCTTTTATTGGGTTTCCTGGGCTGACCTGACAGGTATATATGTAAACATGATCTTTATATTACAGTTCTGAGGGCCTGGAAAGTTGTCTCTTTTGCAAGAGAATTTTCCCACCAATGATATGGTAATTATGCTCATTTTACACTTTAATTCTCATAAAGCAATCTATTTCCTTCATTTCTAAGTTCTTGAGGGCCATCTCTATATATAGCTCTCAATACACACCACAGCTAGCTTCTGACAGGCACACGCTTCCAATTTGCTGCCATATGGACAAAAACTTGTAAAGAACTGACAGATAATAGCTGTAGAGATTTATCTTTATATTATGAAATGCAATAGGCAGGTGCAAAAATGTTCAGTAGCCAAGTTAAATTAATTATACAACATATGTACAAAAAATAAAGCAGAAATTTTGTTCCTAGCCTATATGGCATGCAGTTCATTTGGATAATTCATTATGTTTTCTATGACTTAATTGATTTTTAATATTTGATGCATTTTTATCTTAATAACTAGAGTAGTGATCAGCATCAGGTGAAGTTAAATTTGTTTCTAGAATGAGCAAATAATGTCCTAAAACCATTTTGTGAAGACCATAGCCCGTATCTGAGTGAAAGATCCAAACATGTTAACACCAGAGGCATTACATTATTAACTAGAAACTGTTCAGATGCAGTTGGCTGCATGTTATTTTTCTTTTCTTAAAATTTCCATGTGAGAGAAGTGCTAAACCTAAATTATTTTTCAATTAGGCAAAGTTTAAAATTATGAAATGTCATCAGCTCATTTGCAATTTTATATTTTGACTATTTACCAAGTTAGCTTCATTCCTCACATGGCCCTCATTTAAACAGCATTTTCTACAAAGCTCACAGTATGTTAGTGGTATGAAATAGCTTGTCTGCTGGAAGGATTCTGGATAGGAAGACATCTTGCTTTCTTGTTTTGGTCCATACAAACCAATATTCTGACTTTGGAGGCTGGAGTGAAACTATCCTCTTGGGTCCGAATAGGGCAACTGGTTCTGTATTTAAGCAAATAACTCCTCACCAGTCACTCTGGGGGCTCCTGATTGGGAAAGGAGTGATTTAGATTTATTTGCAACAAAATATCTAAAGCTTTTATATAGAAATTCAGTCCACAGGCATGTGACCTGGATGCCTTAAGCAATCAGTCGGTCATGTGAAACTTTGGAAAGTCAACAACTCAAGGAAGGAAAGTCTGACCAACTATGGGGCCCTACTTGGCTGGCAATGATAGCAACTAAAATGTGTGGCTTTTGGGGTGGCAGTGGTTGCATGACTGAGTTTTGGGAGCCAGGGTAAGCTTGGTTCCAGCAGCATTTGAGCTCTCAGCAGCAGTGCAAACAAAGCACCCAGTGCTGGTGGGGACACCCACAGTTGTTTCTTTAGACCATTGCTGGAAGCGTGGCTGCGGGTGTGGTTCTCTAGCCCTTCCAACAATCCTAGAGCCTACAAGCAGTCTTTTAATAAACACCCTTCCCTTTTAATCATCAGTCAGTCTGTGGTTATACATAAGAACTCTGACTATTATGTAAAACTGGTAGATATAAACCTGGAAATTTCAGGGGCCCTGGCCTAAGATAGCTTGTTTGAAAATAAAGTTAGTGTAGAAGAAAGGATGGCTGAGAGACCAAGAGTTAGAGACAGTCTGAGACTTGATGAATACCTGGACCCAGCTTTTCCTGACAATAATATGAATAGATATGTAAGCCAATAAATAAATTTTTTTTGCACAAATCATATTGGGTTGAATTAGCTCTCATTGCAATGGAAGGTATTCTGATCAATATAAGTTCTTGATTATCTATTGAAATATGTATGGCAGTAATGTCAAAAAATTTGTGAGTGTTTTAAAATCAGCACAGCCTGCCCTATAGTTGGTCAGAGACAGAGTCAAGATTGAAACCCTGGTATTTCGAAGCTCACCTGCTATGCAAAAGGGATCTATGAATCAGAATATGATATGTATATGTGTGTCAATTACAGATGTTAACAATAATAGAAAGAAGTGATTTTTAATTTTTCATTTTAGTGACAGAAATTTTTAAACATATAAGTTTAAAAAAATATAAAGCATATATGTTTTTAAAGTTCCTATCGATGTGGGTGTGATCTGGGCTGGAGAGGGAGTGGTGGAAATTCTATCCATTCAACCACACTCCAAACCCTAAAAACCCCTAAGGCAACTCAGAGGCAGCTTTAGGTATCTCTAGAGTGCCAGTTTGAAATTGTCTCTTCATTTATAAAAATTCAGGCATTTGTGAAGATGTTCAATATATAGTGTTGAGAAAAGCAGCTTAAAAGCAATAGATGCATTGTGGTCCCATTTTTGTTAAAAACAAATATCCCCACCTATGGGGATATGAAAAAGGGTATAAAGAAGCCCATGAAAATATTTATGGACTGGTGAGCTTACAGGTGATTTTAATTAAAAAAATTTTTTTTATTTATTGTTTACCTAAATTTACCAAGATTACCTTTGTATAGGGAAAACAAGACTTTTTTGTTAAATTCAACATTTCTGTGAGAGGACTTCCCCTAAACCTAAGCTCTGATCTCACTACCTCAAAATAATAAGTTTACAAATCTTTGATACTAAAGCAAATTAATTTTTCAAAGTTATGAGTGAACTGAGAGACCTGGCCAGTGATGTCTGGAAAGTTATGCATTTAGCATCTGTGAAGCATTGTGCTGACACTGGGGTTTTTCAATCCTGAATTGAGCTCAGAATTCTAGGTTCTTGATTTTTATTCTATTGAATAGAAACCTCAAGATTGCTTCATAGTATTGAACTAGCCAAGGAATACTTGCCCCTTTCAAAAACCTGGTATTTGAAGTGACACCCTAGCTTTTACATGCAAATAGATAATTTAGCTGATACAGAGACCTCGTCTCCTCTCATCAAAGCCTTTTGCAGGCTCACTGAGGCAGACGGGCAAGCCTAGTTACTGGATCTGTTCTGGTTCAGTGGTGGACAAAATTAACTTGTATGCAGATAGCATCCTTCCACATATGTATGAAGAAGAGAAAAACATTATCACACCTTTATTAGCACCACTAAAGATTCTGTCTCCCTGATTAAAAACTATAGTTTTTTTGAAAGTCATTGAAACAGATTGAGAAACTCAAACTCCATTTTGTCCTCTCCTCCAATATGTTACATCAGGATTCATGTATTTAAAATAGTTGTAATGAAAAATCATGGGGTGTGGGAATTGTAAAGGATCTTGGAGATCATAGAGACTTGCTTCGCTGGTAAAGAAACTGACACCGCAAAGGTTGTGACTTGCCAGGATTACACAGTCCGAAGTGGGATAACTAGACTACAATCCAGTTCTCCTCCCTTTGGGGCAGTTTTCATCTAATCATGTCACCCTACTTGTTATGAGAGAGCTCCCTGAGAACGCCCAAATGGGCTTGAGACCTCTGGCATTTCCCCATAATGACTTTTTTTTTTCTTGTAGGAACATGAAATTATGACCTCATGACCATTGTTCTTCAGCTAAGTATGCCAGGCTAGCTGGGCCCTTTTCTGAGAGGCTGTCTGTCTATAGTGAGGGTTCATGAGTAATACCTGTGCATCTCCTGTAAGGAAACTATAATTGAATTTCTCATTGAGGTCACAGTTTTGCATTTTGGCAAATAATAAAAAGGGTCAGAGTTCACTCTTCTTTATGTGGGGCCCCATAGACACTTGGATCTAAGCAATGAGAAAACCCTTTCTGTCATATTCTCCCCAACTGTCAACTAAGACTTCAGTCCTGGGGCTAGGCTAGCTTAGACATAGGGAGATTCTCAGCCTTAGGGAGCTGGAGG
The DNA here is from genome assembly GCA_032199065.1 of Smutsia gigantea. Classification (NCBI taxonomy): domain Eukaryota; kingdom Metazoa; phylum Chordata; class Mammalia; order Pholidota; family Manidae; genus Smutsia; species Smutsia gigantea. The sequence goes on from JAVSCE010007267.1 coordinate 18,475, forward strand.
TGATCTCAAATTGCTTGGGAATTCATAGGGAATGAAGGGAGCATGAAATGCTCTGTCTGTCAGGATCCTGCTAATTCTTTCTCACTGCAATAAAAAGAAATTTAAACCAAACAGTAAGTAGCTCCAAGTTGAGGAGATCCTTACAACAACAGTATGATAGAATTTTACGATTTAAAAAGCAATTTTATTTTATATGATTCCCTTATTAGTTATGGGATGTTAGCACAGATATGGGCAATGAGGTCCAGAGAAATGAAGCGACAGGATGCAATTATAGTTCTGGCTCTGCGAGAGGAACCACTTGTCAGGGTCTTCGTCCATTGCTGATGCAGTTATAGGAATCTTACACTCACGGAAACAATCAGTGCAGAAGACTATGAAAATTAAACAACAGAAAGTATTCTGTTAAAGGCAAAAATCCTGTGACCTAGATAGTCAAAACACTTTCCACATGGGGACAGGGATATTCTTCAGCTAAATACACAAAGAGTGGTTTCTTTTCATCCTGGTTTTGGACATGGCCTTGTAACTTTGGGACACTATTCTATTCTCTCAGCTGGTTTAAGAAAATGAAAATGTTTATTTTTTTAATTGTACCCAAAAATGGAACAAATACTTTTCATACTATTTAATGTGTCATTGGGGTGTTCCATTAGAAAGCAACTGGGTTTTGACAAGCCCTTATTAAAATTGATAGACTTAAAAAGCAGTACAACTAGAAACGAAGGTCTTCCACCCTGTGGTCAAGTGTACTTTAAAGTTTTACTGCAAAGTATTTTATAGCATCTGGAGACCGGTTCACAGATTGTTAATCTGCAAAGCTGTCTGGACAACCTTCCCTCCCAGGGTGAGCTATCGTGGAGAACTATGCTGGCAATGACCAGCCAACTGCGACTCTCATTGACTTGTTAGAGCACGTGACAGTTCTCACTTCCAGTCATATTGCAAATTACTCAGAGACCGAGTTCTTTTAGGTTTAATCTCATTCAGTTTCTCTAATTCGCATGGCTGATTTAGCAAAATAATTACTTTTTTCTGGTAAAAACTTCCTTGGATATTATTCATTTTTTTTATTCAATATTCACAACAAATATTTATTAGATTAGACATTGAGCTGATCACTTAGTTTAAAAACATTGTTCCTCTTTTATCTGTATGTGTCTTTATATATATATGTATATGTCTATACATAAGCATAAACATATATATATATACTCTTTACATACATGTGTGTGTGTATATATATATATATACTCTGTATTTATATATACATATATACACACACCTATGTATATATACTCTACTCTCTATCTAGAAATCTCCTTACCCTCTTTCATCTCTACCTAATTCCTCCTTATTCTATAAACTCATCTTTTATAGACTTTCTTAGTCTACAGATTACTTGGATGCCAGTACCTTTACTCCTGCTCTGATAACTCTGAGATGACTCAGGAAGAATAGGAGAGAACAGAAGAATTGCTCTGCAAGGGACACACAGAGGAAGCATTGCCTGCAGGGGAGATGGAGCAGGAGGGATTAGACAGGTAGAAGGAAAACCAGGAGAGAAGACAAGGAATAGCTTTTCCCAGGCACTGAGTGAGCCCTACTTACAGCTGCAGAGAAGACAAGTAATTCAAGAAGTGAAAACAATCAATGGTTTATACTCGTATCTGCTTATATGCACATGAAGTAACTGGAATGATTCATAAAAGTCTAAGAACAGTGGTTACCTGCAAAGGAGAGTGAGCCCTGGACAGATGAGGAATATGGATGGAAGGCTGACTTTTTATATTTTATTTTCTAAAGTTTCTGAATATTGAATTATGTAAACATATACATATTCAATATATTAAATTAACATTAATTAAACCTATAACTCCCTTATTACTGTTCCTATCAAATTAGCAAAATATATAAACTGCCAAATATTTTATATGAATTAAAATTGAGTTTAATGGGTCAAATGATCTAATCAACACTTGCATGTTTTCCAATCCACTTGGAATGTTGATCAAAATATTCTGAAATTGTATAAAGCATTTCCTTGATGCCACAAAGCTTCTGGAATCCTTTTATTTTCCTTTTTAGTAGGTGAAGTGCACCAGAAATAGAAGATTTACATATACCTAATGAGGGATCAAATTGTTATGTTCATCATGGAGTTTAAGAATTGAGAATATTAAAAAAAAAATTTTACATATGGAGAAATGAAGTAATGAAAATGATAAAATTATTCTGATTTCCAAGGAATATTTATCAGTGTCCAAAAAGATCTCATCAGATAGGGGCTAAGAACTTTTGTCTTGTTTTATATATAATATATTCTGTCACTGTGCTGCCTATAGAAATACTTCGGTTAACGTATTGGTGACATATGGTAATTTCTGTATATTAAAGCTTTCAAAATATTTCAATCCCATTCATTGTAATTGCTATCACTTTCTGTATCAAAACCCCCTTGTGGGGTCGAGGGATGACACCCAACATGTGAGATTCTCCCTTCTGGGCTTATTTGTAGCTAAACAAGAGCTCGTTTTTCATTGATTTTAGCTGAGCAGCCTGAAATAAATTCCAAATGATTTTTATCTTTATTTTTATTATTTATTTATTTATTTACTTATATAATTTATTTTGGTATCATTAATGTACAATTACATGTGCAATATTATGGTTATTTAACTACCCCCTTCATCAGGTCCGCCCCACCAACCCCATTACAGTCACTGTCCATCAGCGTAGTGAGATGCTATAGAGTCACTACTTGTCTTCTCTGAGTTGTACAGCCCTCCCCGTGCCCCCCCAACATTACATCTGCTAATCGTAATGCCCCTTTTTCCCTCTTATCCCTCCCTTCCCACCCATTTTCCCCAGTCCCTTTCCCTTTGGTAACTATTAGTCCGTTCTTGGGTTCTGTGAGTCTGCTGCTGTTTTGTTCCTTCAGTTTTTTTTCTTTGTTCCTATACTCCACATATGAGTGAAATCATTTGATACTTGTCTTTTTCAGCTTGGCTTATTTCACTGAGCATAATACCCTCTAGCTCCATCCATGTTGTTGCAAATGGTAGGATTTGTTTTCTTCTTATGGCTGAATAATATTCCATTGTGTATATGTACCACCTCTTCTTTATCCATTCATCTACTGATGGACACTTAGGTTGTTTCCATTTCTTGGCTATTGTAAATAGTGCTGTGATAAACATAGAGGTGCAGATGTCTTTTTCAAATTGGGCTGCTGCATTCTTAGGGCAAATTCCTAGGAGTGGAATTCCTGGGTCAAATGGTATTTCTATTTAGAGTTTTTGAGGAACCTCCATACTGCTTTCCACAATGGTTGAACTAATTTGCAGTCCCACCAGCAGTGTAGGAGGGTTCCCTTTTCTCCACATCCTCGCCAACATTTGTTGTTGTTTGTGTTTTGGATGTTGGCCATCCTCACTGGTGTGAGGTGATATCTCATTGTGGTTTTAATTTGCATTTCTCTGTTGATTAAAAATGTGGAGCATCCTTTCATGTGCCTGTTGGCCATCTGAATTTCTTCTTTGGAGAAGTGTCTATTCATGTCCTCTGCCCATTTCTTAATTGGATTATTTGCTTTTCGTTTGTTGAGGTGCGTGAGTTTTTTATATATTTTCGATGTCAACCCCTTATCGGATACGTCATTTATGAATATATTCTCTCATACTGTAGGATGTCTTTTTGTTCTACTGATGGTGTCCTTTGCTGTACAGAAGCTTTTCAGCTTGATATAGTCCCACTTGTTCATTTTTGCTTTTGTTTCCCTTGCCCGGGGAGATATGTTCATGAAGAAGTTGCTCATGTTTATGTCCAAGAGATTTTTGCCTATGTTTTTTTCTAAGAGTTTTATGGTTTCATGACTTACATTCAGGTCTTTCATCCACCTTGAGTTTACCTTTGTGTATGGGGTTAGACAGTAGTCCAGTTTCATTCTCTTACATGTAGCTGTCCAGTTTTTCCAACACCAGCTGCTGAAGAGGCTGTCATCTCCCCATTGTATATCAAAGGCTCCTTTATTATATATTAATTGACTGTATATGTTTGGGTTAATATTTGGATTTTCTATTCTGTTCCACTGGTCTGTGGGTCTGTTTTTGTGCCAATACCAAATTGTCTTGATTACTGTGGCTTTGTAGTAGAGCTTGAAGTCAGGGAGTGTAATTCCCCCTGTTTTATTCCTCCTTCTCAGGATTGCTTTGGCTATTCGGGGTCTTTTTGGTTCCATATGAATTTTAGAATTATTTGTTCCAGTTCATTGAAGAAAGCTGTTGGTAGTTTGATAGGGATTGCATTGAATCTGTAGATTGCTTTAGGTAGTATAGCCATTTTGACAATATTTATTCTTCCTAGCCAGGAGCATGGGATGCATTTCCATTTGTTAGTGTCCTCTTTAATTTCTCTTAGGAGTGTCTTGTAGTTTTCAGAGTACAGGTCTTTCACTTCCTTCGTTAGGTTTATTCCTAGGTATTTTATTCTTTTTGATGCAATTGTGAATGGAATTGTTTTTCTGATTTCTCTTTCTGTTAGTTCATCATTAGTGTATAGGAAAGCAACAGATTTCTGTGTGTTAATTTTGTATCCTGCAACTTTGCTGAATTCAGATATTAGTTCTAGTAGTTTTGGAGTGGAGTCTTCAGGGTTTTTTATGTACAATATCATGTCATCCACAAATAGTGACAATTTGACTTCTTCTTTACAAAACTGGATGCCTTGTATTTTTGTTTTGTCAGATTGCCTTGGCTAGGACCTCCAGTACTATGTTGAATGACAGTGGAGAGAGTGGGCATCCCTGTCTTGGTCCTGATCTTAGATGAAAAGCTTTCAGCTTCTTGCTGTTAAGTATGATGTTAGCTGTGGGTTTGTCATATATGGCATTTATGATGTTGAGGCACTTGCCCTCTATACCCATTTTGTTGAGAGTTTTAATCAGGAATGGATGCTGAATTTTGTCAAATGCTTTTTCAGCATCTATGGAGATGATCATGTGGTTTTTGTTCTTCTTTTTGTTGATGTGGTGGATGATGTTGATGGATTCTCAAATGTACCATCCTTGCATCCCTGAAATGAATCCCACTTGATCATGGTGTATGATCCTCTTGATGTATTTTTGACTTTGGTTTGCTAATATTTTGTTGAGTATTTTTGCATCTACGTTCATCAGGGATATTGGTCTGTAATTTTCTTTTTTGGTGAGGTCTTTGCCCGGTTTTGGTGTTAGAGTGATGCGGCTTCTTAGAATGAGTTTGGAAGTATTCCCTCCTCTTCTATTTTTTGGAAAACTTTAAGGAGAATGGGTGTTATTTCTTCTCTATATGTCTGGTAGAATTCAGAGGTGAATCCATCTGGTCCAGGGTTTTGTTCTTGGGTAGTTTTTGATTACCGATTTAATTTCGTTGCTGGTGATTGGTCTGTTTAGTTTTTCTGTTTCTTGCTTGGTCAGTCTTGGAACGTTGTATTTTTCTAAGAAGTTGTCCATTTCTTCTATGTTTTCCAGCTTGTTAGCATATAGATTCTCATAATATTCTCTTATAATTCTTTGTATTTCTGTGGGGTCCATCATTATTTTTCCTTTCTCATTTCTGATTCTGTTTATGTGTGTAGATTCTCTTTTTCTCTTAATAAGTCTGGCTAGGGGCTTATCTATTTTGTTTATTTTTTCAAAGAACCAGCTCTTGGTTTCATTGATTTTTTCTATTGTTTTATTCTTCTCAAATTTATTTATTTCTTCTCTGATCTTTATTATGTCCCTCTTTCTGGTGACTTTAGGCCTCCTTTGTTCTTCTTTTTCCAATTTCAGTAATTGTGTCTTTAGACTATTCATTTGGGAATGTTCTTCCTTCTTTAAATAGGCCTGGATTGCAATGTACTTTCCTCTTAGAACTGCCTTTGCTGCGTCCCACAGAAATTGTGGCTTTGTGTTGTTGTTGTCATTAGTCTCCATATATTCTTTGATTTCTGTTTTGATTTGGTCGTTAACCCATTGTTATGTCTCCATGTATTTGTGAGCGTTTTTGTTTTCTTTCTAAAATTTATTTCTAGTTTTATACCTTTGTGATCTGAGAAGTTAGTTGGTAGAATTTCAATATTTTTAAATTTACTGAGGTTCTTTTTGTGGCCTAATATGTGATCTACTCTGGAAAATGTTCCATGTGCACTTGAGAAGAATGTATATCCTCTTGCTTTTGGGTGTAGAGTTCTGTAGATGTCTGTTAGGTCCATTTGTTCTAGTGTTTTGTTCAGTGCCTCTGTGTCTTTATTTTCTGTCTGGTTGATCTATCCTTTGGAGTGAGTGGTGTGTTGAAGTCTCCTAAAATGACTGCATTGCTTTCTATTTCCTCCTTTAATTCTGTTAGTATTTGTCTCACATATGCCGGCACTCCTGTGTTGGGTGCATGTATATTTAAAATGGTTATATCTTCTTGTTGGACTGACCCCTTTATCATTATGTAATGTCCTTCTTTATCTCTTGCTACTTTCTTCGTTTTGAAGTCTATTTTGTCTGATACAAGTACTGCAACACCTGCTTTTTTATCCTTGTTATTTGCATGAAATATCGTTTTCCATCCCTTCACTTTTAATCTGGGGATATCTTTGCATTTAAGGTGAGTTTCTTGTAGGCAGCATATAGATGGGTCTTGCTTTTTTATCCATTCTGTTACTCTGTGTCTTTTGATTGGTGCATTCAGTCCATTTACATTTAGGTGATTATTGATAGATATGTACTTATTGCCATTGCTGGCTTTAGATTCATGGTTACCAAAGGTTCAAGGGTAGCTTCTCTACTATCTAACAGTCTAACTTAACTTTCTTGTTAGGTTATTGTAAACAGAGTCTGATGATTCTTTATTTCTCTCCCTTCTTATTCTTCCTCCTCCATTCTTTATATACCAGGTGTTTTATTCTTTGCCTTTAGTTAGTATTTGGATGGTCTGCTTTCTTTGCTATGGTTTTATTTTCTCTGGTGACCTCTTTTTAGCCTTAGGCGTGCTTCCTTCTAGAGCAGTCTCTTTAAGATATCCTGAAGAGGTGGTTTATGGGAGGCAAATTCCCTCAGCTTTCGCTTCTCTGGAAATTGTTTAATTCCTTCCTCAAATGTAAATGATAATCATGCTGGATACAATATTCTTGGTTCGAGGCCCTTCTGTTTCATTACGTTAAATATATCATGCCATTCTCTTCTGGCCTGTAAGGTTTCTGTTGAGAAGTCTGATGATAGTCAGGTGGGTTTTCCTTTGTAGGTGATCTTTTTTCTCTGTCTAGCTGCCTTTATACTCTGTCCTTATCTTTGATCTTTGCAATTTTAATTATTATGTGTCTTGGTGTTGTCTTTCTTTGGTCCCTTTTGTTGGGAGATCTGTGGGCTTCCGTAGACTGTGAGACTATTTCCTTCCCTAGCATGGGGAAGTTTTCAGCAATTATTTGTTCAAAGACATTTTCTATCCCTTTTTCTCTCCCTTCTTCCTCTGGTACTCCTATAATGCGAACATTGTTCTGTTTGGATTGGTCACACAGTTCTCTTAATATTCTTTTATTCCTGTAGATCCTTTTATCTCTCTCTGCCTCAGCTTCTTTGTATTCCTTTCTCTGATTTCTATTCCATTAACAGTCTCTTGCATCTTGTCCAGTCTGCTGCTAAGCCCGTCGATCGCTTGTCTCATCTCTGCATTGTCTTTCCTTACTTCCTTCACTTCCTCCCTCAGCTCCTGTATATTTCTCTGTAGATCCATCAGTATGATTATGACTTTTATTCTGAATTCTTTTTCAGGCAGATTGTGTATTTCCATCCCATCATATTCCCTCTCTGGTGTTGTCTGGGTCTGGGTAAGCTTTGTTTGTGCCATATTCCTCTGTCTTTCCTTGGCAATAGAAGTGGTCGCTGGTAGGTGTCACATATGTCAGCTGGGCTCTTTAAGACTTTTAAAAAGAAAAAGAGAGAAAAGAAAAGAAAAGAAAGAAAGAAATAAAAAGAAAAGAAAAAAGAAAAAAACAAAAACAAAAAAACACCTGCTGGGATTAGGTTCTGTGAGGATGCTGTCGATGGTGCTGCTGCTCCACTATTCTGCAGCCTCTGCCACGCTGCTCTGCAGGGCCCTTTGTAGCTCTGGCCGGGGCGGGAACGAATGGGAGGCTGGTGATGTCTGTGGGACGTTTCAGTGCCGCTACTTTTTCCCTGTCGGCAGCCAAGGGGTCCGAAATTCCCCAGGACTACCAGCCTGCTGGGCTGAGTGTGCTGGAACAATCCTGCTCCTCCGTTGGGCCCCTGTCTCTTTAAGACTGCTAAAAAGGCACATGCTTTTCTTTTGTCCCGGGAAGCGTCTGAGAGGACCCCGTGTGTTCCCAGGCTCAGATCCTGTACCCTCTGTCTCTCCAATCTCCGATACACCCCGTGAAGTGTGTCAGTGCTCCCAGCGCAGATCACCAGGGCTGGTTATTTAGCAGGCCTGTGCTTCCACTCCCTCCTGGCTCTGAATCCTCTCCTCCCGCTGGTGTGCTGGGGTCGGGGAGTGATCGGGTCTTACCAGGTCGCGGCTCCGTATGTTACCCGCTTCGCAGGGTGCCGAGTCCTCTCAGGTGTAGCTGCAGGCTGGGTGCCATCCTATATCTTCTGGTCTCTCTTTTAGGAATAGTTGTATTTGTTGTATTTTCATAAACATATATGGTTTTGGGAGGAGATTTCTGCCACCCTGCTCATGCCGCCATCTTCCCGGAAGTCTATTTTTATTTTTTTAATAAAAATCCAGAGTTAGGAAATTCCCTGAAATTCAGTATAAATGATAGTACCTCTCCTTTTCAAAAAATATATTAAATATTATTTTTTTATATACTAACTTTTCTGAAACTTCCAAAAGGATTTTCTAAGTATTTAGGAGTTTTAAACTTTTTAAAAATAAGACTTTCTTCCAATGGTTAAATTTCATACTTTTACATGAGAAATCCTTAGGATGTGCACAAGGATGTTTATTATATTTAAATTTAGTAATTCCAAAGGGTGATAAGGTGACATACTCCATCTTTAGAATGCTTTTGTGAAAGCTTATAGGCCTATGTGAGTCCTTAAGACAGAAACGTCAAAAGCGCAACATTTGATTCATTTTCTATTTTAAGCTTAGTTACAATAGCATTATCATCTACATTTTTTAATGAGAGAATAACTGCATTTTACAACTTTTTTAATATTTCAGATAAGTTCAAATTAAGTAATTTTTCCCACTATTTATATTGAAAATTTGTTTCCTTGATTGAATTAGGACAGGCTAGGCTATGATCCTGCAGTAACAAACTAATCCTGAAATCTCTCTATTACTTAATACAACAAAGGTTTATTTCCTGCTCATAAAAATTCTAATGCAAGAATGATACTGTCAGCTATGTAGTGACTCAGGGATTCAGGCACCTTCATCCTGTGGTGAAAACAATCAATGGTTTATACTCGTATCTGCTTATGTGCACTGCCATGTCTACAGCTGGTCTGGGTTGCTGGGGCAGAGACACCTCTACCTCAACTGGCCAGATTCGAAGCTTGCGTTGCCACAGTTTTAAGTGTAGCCCTATTGAAGGTACTTCTCCTTTTACCAAATATCCTTGGAAAGGGAGAACCTCTATGACTGAAACCAAGTTAGAGTTCTTACTCCTCTCTGATTCCCTTTGTTCATGATGGAAAATGTTTTGGCAAACTATGTATTCATATACAACTGACCATCCAGTCATGGGATTTGTGCACATCCCTGGCCTATTATTGCCTTCAAGATTTAATGCCATAATTTGTTTAATTTTGGTTGGATATAGCAAATGAGGAGGACTAGAGATGTAAGGATGTAAGGATGTATCAGTTTATTGTATTGCCAAGCAGAGAGTTTTCTGCTGTGACTTGAGTTTAGCTTTTAAAAATACTATTATCAAAAATTGTTTGCATGCCTCTGATAATAAATACGGTTTTAAAACTTTTACTGCATTAAGTATTTGATGGAGTTGAGAACCTACATTAATGAAAATGAAATTTTATCTAATAAAAATACTCTATAAATGTCACAGAGATAAATGAGGTATTTTCATAACTTAAAATTTTCTCTTTAATGGGATCATTTTTAACCTAAATAAGAGCCAAAATTTCCCCCAAATTTTATAGTTTCAGGCTATTTTGTACTCCACTAGAGTGAATGTTATTTTAAGCAAAAGTTTCCTTTTTAAACTTTGAAGTATAGTCAGAGAAGGTTGAAATATTTGTTGTTGGTTTGCTTTATTAAAGTGAAGACATCCTGGGTACAAAAGAGAATCAATGGCTATATATCTAACATACCTAGACTTTTCCTTGGCACACAGGGCATTTGGAATGGACCATATAGCTGTCATTTGAGGTCTGTGGGTTAACCTACTGGGTACAGCCTAACGGTTATATATGGTGGCAGTTTGGCAGGTATGAGCATTGGTATAATATTTATGAGTTCCAGCTTTGCTTCTAGACTCCTTATAGTCTGAAATAAGTAGCAGGTGAAATCCTGGAAAGCAATTTTACTTTTGGAAGTGATGGAAGTCTTTACTTTAACCAAAATAATAAATAAAATAAAAAAGCAAGAAAATAAGCCTTCAAAAAGTTCCACAAAGATTTCTTATCTTACATTGCTATTAAGAACATTGCTGACAAAAGCTAAGAATGAATGAGAAATGTGGGAAAAAACACATTTTGAGCTCTTAGCTCCCACTGACTCAGAAACAGTGAGCAGAAAGTTAAAGGTTTGTTCATTCCTGCAGCCTTTAGTTGCAAAGCAATGCTGCAAAACTTTCCCATAAAAAAAGGAAAAGAACTCAGAAGAAGTAGCTCTCTTCTGTAAGCTGTTCTTCCTAGTCTCAAAACATGTAACCAAAGACACATACTTTTGCAATGTTCTGAAACATAAGCCATGGGAATCATTAAACCTAATGGTCAGAGGAGCCATGGAGCACACTGTGTGGCCAATGTCAGTCATGCAACCAAATTTAATTAAGGCTTCCAGTGGCCAGCATAGCCACTGGAGTCAAGATGGACAGTGCAAAAAGAAATTTGGGAGAAATCTGGAAATGTCCTTAAACTTAAGGGTTACATAACTAGTCATGGATTTTCTAGCTAGTGGTCCAAGGTTGTGATCCCTTTGAAGAAGATCAGGCACTGGTAGAAGACATTCTAGTTGTTTATTGTTTTTTTAAAAAAGAATGTATATATGGATATGTACATTATATACATGGAATCCCTAGGTAAAGTGAAATTAATAGTCAATAAGACTGAACGTATAGTAGACATATTAGTATTTTCATAAACATCCTAGGAAACATATGAGTTATATATACAGAGCCATGTATCTAGGTTGACAGTTGAGTTACATTTTATTATTTACCTGTTTTCCAAAATTGTGAATTACATAACCCTTTAAGATATTATAAGAACTATAACACCTACCTGACCCAGGTGCAGCCATTTGATAATCTAGGGTCCTAATAATATTTCAGAGTCAGAGATTGTTCCATAATTGACATCCTTAGAGAGATAGGTTCCTCAGTGGCTTCTGAGCGGAGGTTAGGCCTGGCTTTGACATATGCAGAGTGTTGTACCTGCGAAGAATGGCTCTGGCTTACCAACAATGTAGTGAGTAGAGAAAATGCCACTGGAGAAGGCCTTTTGGAAGGAATATATTCACCCATTGTCCATCCTTTTACCCTTTCAAGAATATCTACTGAATGCCTGCTTTGTACAGGCATATGTATGAATAAGATCTACTCTTTGCCTGGCAGATGGTTACAACTTAGAATGAAGACAAATGATCAATGTAAGGCAAATATGCAAGTAATCTGAAGGATAGAACAAAGTGAAGGTTCAGTTGTTGAGAAAATCAGATGTTTTAAGAACTCAAGTGAGCAAGGACAGTGAATGGGAAGGGTTGTGTAAGCAGGGGGCCCTCTCAAGAGAGAGATTCGGGGGCTTATGTACCATGATTCTTTTAGTGAACTTTTCCATCCCCAGCAGAACTGACCACTCCCAACTTTATCCCATGTTGTACTGAGAACAGCTTTCAGTACGAATGATGTTAATTTTGTTGCTTTATTTTATTTTTATTCATTTCCACCCTTTAAAACTCTGCCTTATTCATCTTTGTATCACCATCACCTAGTGAAATCTCTACTTCTAATAGGGATTTAGATGAGAGATCATTTTATTTGCCCTAGTGGTTGATATTGGACTAGTGGTTGTCTGGAGTTTGAAAGTGTGTCAGCTGTGAAAGTAGCTGGCATAATTCAGTTGGCTCCACACAGATTAATGAAAATTGGGATACATTTTTCATCTACTACACAGTATTTTGTACAGTGCTCAGAAAGGACTGCTCAACAAGTACACAATTACTTGCTATTTTGACAAGCTACACCAACTGCTAGTACTTTACTTTATAGCTGATGGTTGCTCTTTAAAATGGATGTAAAGAATGTGAAAAAAAGAATACAAGAAATATACCACTGGCTCTTAGGCATGTAGAAAAATCCTCAATCTCTTTCATAATAAGAGAAATGTAAATTAAAACCACATTGAAATATCATTTTCACCTATCGGTTGGCAAAGATCAGGAAACTTAATAGTATTTTTAAGAACATACAAGTGTAAAACTTGTATGAACTATTATAGTAGTTTCTGGAAGGCAATATGACAATATCTATCAAAATTACAATGTATCTACTCTGACTCAGGGATTCCATTTCTAAGGATGTTAGGATTAATGTTCTTAGATGTAGAAAATGATGAGTCAGAAAAGTTATTCAATGCAGCATTCCTTGTAAGAGCAAAATATTGGGAACAACCTAAATGTGCAGTCAGTAGGTGTGTGGTTCAGTGAATAATGGCACTAGGTACAGTGGAATACTATGCAGTCACGAACAGAATGGTGATGCTTTCTTTTTTTGTATTGGTGGGATAATCACTAAAATATACTAGGGAAAGACAAGAAAGGTACAGAACAGTGTTATAATTACACTATCCTTTGTGTAAAAGGAGGGAAAAGAGAATACATTTGTGTATACTTGTGTTTGCAGAAATTAACCTTGGAAGAAGACAGAAAAAGTGGTAACATTGATTTGCCATTGAGGAGGGCAATTGGGTAGCTGGGAGGCAGAAACAGGAAGGAGAGTTTTCATCGTGTGCCTTTTATAATTTTTGAGATGTAAAACCTTATGATGACATGACCTATACAAAAGGTAAATAAAAGTAAACACGCTACAGCCTATGCTGTGATTCCTGACAGGGAGGGGCTGTTGCCATGGTCACCTGCCACAGCTGTTACACTCCTGAAGTCATCTACAGCGACATCTATTGGTGCCTTCTGACAGACAGCTCCTTTGGGTCAGGGTTTTTCAAACTCTTTATTTGAAAACATAGCATGAAATCAATTTAGTGGGTCCAAGTATCACTTAAAAAAAAAAAAGAAATACAATGGTATAGAATAGAAAATGTCAGAGTATATAACCAGTAGTAAAGGTAAGTCCTATTGTGTGAAATTTTGTTTGACTTTTTAATACGTATATGTGTTTTGACATCTTTCTTACCGTGCTCAAAAACATTAGAAAGCCACCACCCTCAGTGGTGACCTTTCTCAGCCAGTCTAGACTTCCACAATTATCCCTGAGCCACCAATATATTACAATATATAATAGGGAAGTCTTGAAGCTCCCATCCTGGTTGGGCCAGGATTTTCAGACCATTGATGTGGGGTTCCCACCTTTTCAGGTTGATCGATCTGCTTATGTCTCCATTACCACTATACACAGAGTCTCCAGGCTACATGTCTCCTCACATGAAATCACATCCATTCTCCTTAGGAGAGTACATTCCACCGCATGAAGTACTGTGTAGTTAACAGGGCTGTTTGGAGTCTAGGTGGGGGGACTGGGACCAAGAAACAACCTGGGTCCTTCCTGTATCCTGAACTTTAGTGACCCTGTAGCAACCTCCCTTCTCAGATTGACCCCAATACGTTGGACCATGCAGCCACATCATCAACAATGCCCTTGTGTCTATCTCTGCTTCCTTTAAGATCATGCCTACTTCTTCCAAGAAACCTTCCCTACTTCTCTTAGCCTAAAGTGACTTCTTATGTAGTCATCACAATCTCTTGATGGCTACTGAATGAATCTTGGCTCAAAGTGCATGTAAACAAAGAAGGCAATTAGCTAAACTAATTAAAAGTTCAAGGATAGGTTGGATCCACAGGCTAAAGATACCATCAGAGCTCAGTCTCTCTTTCCCCCTACCCGCCCCACCCCCATCCCACTGCTTTCCTCTAGGTTGGCTTAATTCCTAACTATACCCTTTTTTCATGGCGGCAAAATGTCTTCTGGGAGCTCAATGATTATATCCAACAAGTTGAATTCCAACGGGAAGAGAACCCTTATTTTTTTCATGACTACCAAAAGCTTGAAGAATGAGTCTCACTGGCCTAACTTGGGCCATGTGCCCAACACTGAATCAATCCTGTAGCCATGAGATTAGAATCCATTGATTGGCCAGTCTCGGATCACATACTCACCCCTCGAGAATGGCCAGCCCAGTTGTGGAGAACAGCTGCGTGGAATGTGGGGAAGGGATGGCTCCTCAAATACACATTAAAGGTGTTGTCACTTGAAGGAGGGGAATGACAAAATAGGCAAAACCAATAAATGCCCTGGTTAAACTGTAATCTGTACAGTGAAAACGCCAACTATGTTTTATTGTGTTAGTACCTTGTGTGTGTGAGAGTCAGTCATTTAAAGTAAAAATGTCAGGCAAGTGAGATGAACATTTCAGTTCTTACTGAAGTGAATGTTATGTTATTCAATTATTCTCCATATTTCAGCTTCTCTGTGATGTGTTTCCCTCAGGATTCTACTTAGATCTCCCACTAACCAATTCTTAGGGGAACTGAGTAATCCATCAGTTTATAAAATCTACACCAATTATAAAAATATGGAATTCATTGTTTTGTTTTGCCCCGTGTGTTTTGTCAAATATTTTAATCACAATAGAAACTTAGAATTTCTGAAAGAAGACCAGAGTATACTTTAAGGAGCACATCTCTCACTTCTGCTTTTGCTCATTCTTTCTCAGGAAACAGAAAATGTTGTTACAGAGAAACATCTTAAAACATCTGGTGTGATTTTTCTAGTTATCCAGTTTAAACAACAACAAAAAAAGGGGGGTATCATCTGTTTTTCTTTTATACTTTTTGAAACATGAGTCTCTGAAAGCTATTTCCTAACATATGTCAATTTAACATCTGCCAGCTCCTAACTGATAGCCAGAAACAGCCGTGCTGGCAGCCCCTGCATAGTACCAAGATATTTCCCATTAGAGCTGTCTTCACTTTAGAGTTGTCAGTAATATTTTTACTTGAGGGGTAGCCTATCTCCCTGACTTGAAGGAGACACATGAATGGGAAGCACAGAGCAGGAGGAATAAATAGTTTGATGTATTTATGGTTGTGTGGAGGTATGGCAGAAAAAGGTTTCAGAAAGAAGTATTAGATAAAAAAAAATCCATGTCATGGGTCATGGATTAAACTGCTCCTCCTGGCAAAGCATTCTTCACTATACTGCATCTTAATTTCTCCTTGTTACTCAATATCAAGAGTGTTTGCAAGTAGAATTAAGATGTATTGACCGTATCTAAGGGTATTCAACCATGCACAAAGCTTCTCTTACATTTTTTCTCCTTTTTAGTCCTTTGAGGGAATTTAAAGTGCATCAGTGAGCTTTAATTTCTCTCTGCGAATTCATAACAGAATGATATTTTCACATTTCTTTTGAAAAAGGTAGCATAAATGTTGGTCCTAAGAGAGATCAATGTTTTTACCTGCCCTAAAATAATCTGGTGTTGAATTGAGCCGTTCAACAATTTTCAGACTTAGCAGTTCAGGGCCTCCAAATGATTAGTGTCATTTTTCTCATTAATATATTCTTTTCACTCAGTAAAATCAAAGCATTTTGTTTCATTGGACTTTAAGGAGAGGTATCACTGTGGGTTTGTCAAGGTCAAGGTTATCTGCATGACATTATTGCAATATCCTCAGTGTCAGACCCCGTGTGGAATGAATCAATCAATCCTGTTCTGAAATTATGAGATCCAACATTTGCTCTTAGAGTCCTTATTTTGGGTATCTTGAGTACTCTTACCTGTATTATAAAACCATCTAACTGACTTTGATAAAGAAAGGAGAAATGAGCTCTATGTCTTGGATTTCCATAGGAGAATTTTAATGGTAGTTCCCTCTAAATAAATCTGGGAACTCACATGTATTGTACACCAAATACCATTTATGATAACGGCCACTCAATAAATCTTCAATGAATTTAGTGGTTTTGAATATATGTGTAGGGGTTTTGGAAAGAGAAGGAAATTTGGAGATTGATGAGCTGGAGTTGAAATCCTGGATCCACTCTTTTTTTTTAAATTAAAGTACCATTGATATTCAAGCTTATGTCAGTTTCATTTATACAACAGAGTGGTTCAACAGTTACACATATTATTAAATCCTCATCCCCTTTAGTGTGGCCACTATCTACCAACGAGTAAGATGTTACAAAATCATTAACTGTATTCTCCATGCTATACTACCATCCCCATGACCAACTTATATTGTGATTATGAATTATGTGCCCCTTTAACCCCCTCACCTCCCTCCCACCAGCCCCAAACCCTCCCCTTTGGTAACCACTAGTCCCTTCTCAGTGTCTATGAGTCTACTGCGATTTTGTTCCTTCTGTTTTGCTTTGTTTTTATACTTCACAAATGAGTGAGATCATTTGGTATTGAGCTTTCTCTGCCTGGCTTATTTCACTGAGCATAATACCCCCTACATGCATCCATGTTGTTGAAAATGGCAGGATTTCTTTTCTTTTTATGGCTGAATAGTATACCATTATGTATATGTACCACATCTTCTTTATCTATTCATCTATTGATGGACACTTAGGTTGCTTCCATTTCTTGGCTACTGTAAATAGTGCAACAATAAACATAGGTATGCATATGTCTTTTCAAATCAGGGACTTTGTTTTTATTGGGTAAATCCCTAGGAGTGGAATTACTGGGTCAAATGGCATTTCTATTTTTAGTTTTTTGAGGAACCTCCATATTGCTTTCCACAATGGTTGCACCAATTTACATTCCCACCAACAGTGTAGGAGGGTTCCCATTTCTCCACATCCTCACCAGCATTTGTTGTTTCTTGTCTTTTGGATAGTGGCCACTGGGTCCACTCTTCACAAAGTTATTTAACCTCTACTTTCCTACCTTCAAAATAGGCATAACAGTACTATTAGTACACAGTACACAGTGCAGTTATATATAACCCAAATCTTATAAACTTTGTAAGTTAAGCCAAACTCTATTCAGTGCTATGTTAGTTACCATAGCAGAATGGTAGAAGGTGTTCCTTTTCTGACACATCATCAGCAATAGGACTTAGCAAGATACAGATTTTTGGCATGGCTCTCAGGAGGTGTGTCTAATAAAAGTCATGCCATGAGGCCTGGGAGGCAGACCCAGAGAGCATTAATGGTAGAGAGAGAAGAGACATGCTTAGTATTTCAAACCAGATTTCCCCTGCTGGAATAATATCTTCTCAATCTATAACATATTATTCTACAGAAAGAGGTATATATTTGCATTTTGTAAATCATAGAGACTGAGTAGAAAACTCTCAGGTTAATTCTTAATATGATACTAAAGCAGGTTTCTAAGGGAGACTTCCTTGCTTCCCTCCTTTAATTTCTTTCTTACTTAAGGTGTGCCACACTGTACATACAAGGAATATTTAAAGCTGATGGCATAGCAGATGGAGGAGATTCCAATGCTTTTGCTATTTTGAGCTACTCTGAAAAAGGTGAAAGCCATTCTATGAAAAGTGAAGTGCTATAAAAATACATTGACTTTTGGTTCACGAGAGAGATGTTGTGAGTTATGTCCTTAAAACTTTTTGACACATGAAAAGATTGAATATAAATAATTCCAATTTCAACTTTAAAGTCTATTTACTGAAGTCTCTTAAAAAATAGTTGCCATGATCCTCCTGAACAAAGTGGATGGATGGCAAAAAAACCCATACTGAATGGGTTGATGAAAGTATTTCTTGGAAATTATTTGATAATATGAGCTGTAAGTATGGGTTAAAATGTAGTTTGATCCAATTATTTAGCTTCATATTATTATAGCAATAGTTTATCTTCAAAGTTATTAATTAAAGTGACAAGTTACTTAGGAATTTACTTACTTGTAGAGAAAAAAGATGCCTACAATTATCATATGACTACATCATATGAACAAGTAGAGCATTTATATGCAATCTACATTGAGGCATAATTCCAGCCACACCTTTTAATAGATATACCACTTATTACTAGATAATATATATTGTTTTCTCTGAAATAAAAGAATTCTATCTTGAGACTAATTTTTGGGATCACACATACTCAAAAATATGACCTCTGCAGGCTACTAATTAAATGTACAAAAATATGGAAGACCCTTCAAACCTGCTAGGAACAAAGAACAAGTTTAAATACTTTTAAATGTTGCTCTTCCATGAATTTTAAGACAATTTGCTTCCTGGGAAGAACTAAAGACCAATATTGATCCAAATTCATTATTTGTACATTCATATCTTTAAAAGGTAATTATAGTATATCATACAGTTTAATTGCTTAATAATGGTCTATTGTTATTTTCTTAAAAGCTACTTCTTCTTGTCACGTGTATATATATATAAAATTAAGGTATCATTGATACACAGTCTTATGAAGGTTTCACATGAACAACACTGTGGTTTCAACATTCACCCATATTATCAAGTTCCCCCCACACCATTGTAGTCACTGTCCATCAGCGTAGTAAGATGCTATAAAGTCATTATCTTCTCTGTGCTACAGTGCCTTACCCATGACCTACCTACATTGTGTGTACTAATTATATGCCCTTTAATCCCTTGCTCCCTTGCTCCCCAGACACCCTCCCCAACCCTCTGCCTTTGGTAACTGCTAGTCCCTTCTTGCAGTCTGTGAATCTACTGCTGTTTTGTTGATTCAGTTTTGCTTAGTTGTTATACTCCACAAATGAGAGAAATCATTTGGTACTAGTCTTTCTCTGCCTGGCTTATTTCACTGAGCATAATACTCTCTAGCTCCATCTGTGTTGTTGCAAATGGTAGGATTTGTTTTCTTCTTATGGCTGAATAATATTCCACTGTGTATATGTACCACATCTTCTCTATCCATTCATCTACTGATGGACACTTAGGTTGTTTCCATAAATAGTGCTTGAATAAACATAGGGGTGCTTATTTCTTTTTGAATCAGGGATCTTGTTTTCTTTGGGTAAATTCCTAGGAGTGGAATTACTGGGTCACATGTACTTCTATTTTTAGTGTTTTGAGGAACCTCCGTATTGCTTTCCATAATGGTTGAACTAATTTACATTCCTGTCAACAGTATAGGAGGGTTCCCCTTTCTCCCCACCCTTGCCAGCATTTGTTATTCATTCTCTTTTGGATGTTGGCCATCCTAACTGGTGTGAGGTGGTATTTCATTGTGGTTTAATTTGCATTTCTCTGATGATTAGCAATGTGGGGCATCTTTTCATCTGCCTCTTAGCCATCTAAATTTATTCTTTGGAGAAGTGTCTGTTCAGATCCTCTGTCCATCTTTTAATTGGGTCATTTGCTTTTTGGGTGTTGAGGTGTGTGAGCTCTTTATATATTTTGGATGTTAACCCCTTATCACATATGTTGTTTATGAATCTATTCTCCCATACTGTAGGATGCCTTTTTTTTCTGCTGATGGTATCCTTTGCTACACAGAAGCTTTTTAGTTTGATGTAATCCCATTTGTTCATTTTTGCTTTTGTTTCCCTTGCCTGAGGAGATGTGCTCAGGAAAAAGTTGTTCATGTTTATATTCAAGAGATTTTTGCCTATGTTTTCTTCTAAGAGTTTTATAGTTTCATGACTTACATTCAAGTCTTTGATCCATTTTGAGTTTACTTTTGTGTATGAGTTAGACAGTAATTGGGTTTCATTCTTTTACATGCAGCTGTCCAGTTTTGCCAACACCAGTTGTTGAAGAGGCTGTCATTTCTCCATTGTATATCCATGGCTCCTTTATCATATATTAATTGGCTATATCTGTGTGGGTTTTTAGCTGGACTCCCTATTCTGTTCCATTGATCTGTGGGTCTGTTCTTGTGCTAGTAACAAATTGTCTTGATTACTGTGGCTTTGTAGTAGAGATTGAAGTTGGGGAGTGTAATCCCCCCAGCTTAATTCTTCCCTCTTAGGATTGCTTTGGTTATTCGGGGTCTTTTGTGGTTCCATATGAATTTTAGAACTATTTGCTCTAGTTCATTGAAGAATTCTGTTGGTATTTTGATAGGGATTGCATTGAATCTGTAGATTGCTTTAGGCAGGATGGCCATTTTGACAATATTAATTCTTCCTAGCCAAGAGCATGGGATGAATTTTCATTTATTGGTGTCCTCTTTAATTTCTATTAAGAGTGTCTTGTAGTTTTCAGAGTATAGGTCTTTCACTTCCTTTGTTAGGTTTATTCCTAGGTATTTTATTCTTTTTGATGCAATTGTGAATGGAATTGTTTTCCTGACTTCTCTTTCTGCTAGTTCATCATTAGTGTATAGGAATACAACAGATTTCTGTATATTAATTTTGTGTCCTGCGACTTTGCTGAATTCAGTTATTAGTTCTAGTAGTTTTTGGGTGGATTATTTAGGGTTTTTTAATGTACAATATCATGTCATCTGCAAAGAGGAACAGTTTAACTTCTTCCTGGCCAATCTGGATGCCTTTTATTTCTTTGTATTGTCTGATTGCTGTGGATAGGACCTCCAGTACTATGTTGAATAGAAGTGGTGAGAGTGGGCATCCTTGTCTTGTTCTTGATCTTAGGTGAAAAGCTCTCAGCTTTTCACTGTTAAGTATGAGATTGGCTGTGGGTTTGTTGTATATGACCTTTATTATGTTAAGGTACTTGCTGTCTTATACCCATTTTGTTAAGAGAGTTTTTATCATGAATGCATGTTGAATTTTGTTGAATGCTTTTTCAGTATCTATGGAGATGATCATGTGGTTTTTGTCCTTTTTTTGATGTGGTGTATGATGTTAATGGATTTTTGAATATTGTACCATCCTTGGAATAAATCCCACTTGGTCATGATGGATGATCTTTTTGATGTGTTTTTGAATTTGGTTTGATAATATTTTGTTGAGGATTTTGCCTCTATCTTCATCAGGGATATTGGTCTGTAATTTTCTTTTTTTGTGGTGTCTTTGCCTGATTTTGGTATTAGAGTGATCCTCGCCTCATAGAATGAGTTTAGAAGTACTCCCTCCTCTTCTAATTTTTGGAATACTTTAAGGAGGATGGATATTAGGTATTCTCTAAATTTTTGATAAAATTCAGCAGTTAAGGTGTTTTGTTTTTAGGTTGTTTTTTTGATTACCAGTTCAATTTCATTGCTGGCAATTGGTCTGTTCAGATTATCTGTTTCTTCCTGGATTAGCCTTGCAAAGTTGTATTTTTCTAGAAAGTTGTCCATTTCTTCTAGGTTATCCAATTTGTTAGCATATAATTTTTCATAGTATTCTCTAATAATTCTTTGTATTTCTGTGGTGTCTGTAGTGATTTTTCCTTTCTCATTTCTGATTCTGTTTATGTTTGTACACTCTCTTTTTTTCTTGATAAGTCTGGCTAGGGTGTTATCTATTTTGTTTATTTTCTTGAAGAAACAGCTTCCAGTTTCATTGATTTTTCCTATTGTTTCATTTTTCTCAATTCTATTTATTTCTGTTTTGATCTTTATTATGCCCTCCTTCTACTGACTTTGGGCCTCATTTGTTCTTCTTTTTCTAGTTTAGTTATTTGTGAGTTTAGACTGTTAATTTGGGATTGTTCTTCTTTCTTGAGGTAAGCCTGTATTGTGGTGTACTTTCCTCTTAGAACTGCCTTTGCTGCATCCCACAGGTTTTAGGGTGTTGAATTGTTGTTTTCATATGTCTCCATATATTGCTTGATCTCTATTTTTATTTGCTCATTGATCCATTGATTACTTAGGAGCATGTTGTTAAGCCTCCATGTTTTTGCAGGTTTTGTTTTCTTTGCATAATTTATTTCTAATTTCATACCTTTGTGGTCTGAGATGCTGGTTGGCACAATTTCAATGTTTTTGAATTTACTGAGGCTCTTTTTGTGGCATAGTGTGTGATCTATTGTGGAAAATGTTTCATGTACACTTGAGAAGAATGTGTATCCTGCTGCTTTTGGGTGGAGTGTTCTGTCGATGTCTGTTAGGTTCATCTGTTTTAATGTGTTGTTCACTGCATCTGTCTCCTTACTTATTTTCTGTCTGGTTGATCTGTCCTTTGGAGTGAGTGATGTGTTGAAGTCTCCTAAAATGAATGCATTGCATTCCATTTCCCCCTTTAATTCTGGTAGTATTTGTTTCACATATTTAGGTACTCCTATATTGGGTGAATAGATATTTTTAATGGTTATATCCTCCTCTTGTTGGACTGACCCCTTTATCATTATGTAATGTCCTTTTTGTCTCTTGTCCTTTCTTTGTTTTGAAATCTATTTTGTCTAGTATAAGTACGGCTACTCCTGCTTTTCTCTCTCTATTATTTACATGAAATATTTTTTCCATTCTTTCACTTTTAGTCTGTGTATGTCTTTGGGTTTGAAGTGAGGCTCTTGTAGGCAGCATATAGATGGGTCTTGTTTTTTGACCCATTGTGTAACTCTGTGTCTTTTGATTGGTGCATTCAGTCCATTTACATTTAGGATGATTATCGATAGGTATGTAGTTATTGGCATTGCAGGCTTTAGATTTGTGGTTACCAAAGGTTCAAGGGCAGCTTCTTTACTATCTAACAGTCTAACTTAAGTCGCTTAGTATGCTATTTCAAACACAATCTAATGGTTTATTTTTTTCTCCCTTCTTCTTCTTCTTCCTCCTCCTCCTCCACTCTTCATATATTAGGTTTCGTATTCTGTACTCTGTGTATCCCTTTACTGACTTTGGGGGTAGCTGATTTAATTTTACATTTGCTTAGTAATTAAGTGGTCTACTTCCTTTACCTCGGTTTTATTTTCTCTGGTGACAGTTCTTTAAACTTAGGAGTACTTCCATGTAGAGCAGTCCCTTTAAAATACACTGTAGTGATGGTTTGTGGGAGGTAAATTCCCTTAACTTTTGCTTATCTGGAAATTGTTTAATCCTTCTTCAAATTTAAATGATAATCTTGCTGGGTAGAGTATTCTTGGTTCGAGGCCCTCTGTTTCATTGCATTAACTATATCATGTCACTCCCTTCTGGCCTGTAAGGTTTCTGCTGAGAAGCTGCTGATAGACTGATGGGCTTTTCTCTGTATATCTTTTTTTTAATCTCTGTGCTTGCTTTTAATACTCTCTCCTTGCCCTTGATCTTTGCCATTTTAATAATTGTGTCTTGGTGTTGGCTTCCTAGGGTCCCTTGTGTTTGGAGATCTCTGCACGTCTATGACCTGAGAGACTATTTCGTTCTCCAAATTGGGGGACTTTTGTGTAGTTATTTCCTCAAAGAGACTTTCTATCCCTTTTTCTCTCTCTTCTTATTCTGGTACCCCTATAATGCAAATATTGTTGCATGTGGATTGGTCACACAGCTCTCATTATTTTTTCATTCCTAGAGATTCGTTTTTCTCTCTGTGTGTCAGCTTCTTTATTTTCCTGTTCTCTAATTTCTATTTCATTTACCATCTCCTCTACCTTATCTCATATAGTTTTAAAATTCCTTTGTATGTTTCATTTCAGATACTGTATTTTTCAAAGTTTCTTTCTCTTTCCTGAAGTCCTTCCTGAGATCTTGAATATTTTTCTGTAGCTCTGTGAGCATGTTTATGATTTTAATTTAAAAATGTTTATCAAGAAGATAGGTGATTTCAGTTTCACTTAGCCCTCTTTCCATTGTCTGATTTATTTTTGTTTGTACAAACTTCTTCCCATTTTATTTTTCTAGCGATTCCTATGGAATGGTAACTTTGTGTAGGCAGCACTCTCTAGAGCCCAGAAGCTCTACTCTCTGGAGCTGCTGAGCACCTGTAGCAATGGTGGCATTGCAGGTGACCAGCACTGGTGTCTGCTGAGAGGAAAGAGTTCTTTCCTGCTTCCCAGCTGCTGTGCCTGCCTCCACTGCCAGGTCCAGTGGGCCGAGCATGCAGGGAGGAGCCTCTACATTACATCCCTGTAGCTACCATAGGCATGGCTACCCTCCAGCTGGCCTGGTGCAATGGCATGGAACAACAAGTGTACGGACCAGTACCTGCTAGGAGGAAGGAGAGGCAGGCTGCGTATCACAGTGGGGGACCTTGGTGCTGCATTGCCAGTCAGGGGGAAGGAGCATTTGATGTTTCTGAAAGTTCCCAACCTGTAGGGCCGAGTGTGCTGGGATGATTTTGTCCACATGCTCTTTCTCCTGACCAGCAAGCTCTGTATAATCTTTGACCCTTTAGCACTCCTCTTGCTATTGGGAAGTCTTTCAAATGCCCACATTTCTTCTGTCCTGGAGTGGTCAGTTGTGTGTACCTGCTCTCCACAAGCAGCTGGAATCTTAGTTTCTCTGAGTATTCTGTCTGTCTTTACTTTCCAACCCCACTAATCTCCAAGGCACCATGTAATGTGGGTTCGTGTTCCTGGAGCAGATCTCCAGGGATGGGTGTTTAGCAGTACTTGGGTTCTACTCCCTCCCTGCTCCATTTCTCTTCCTCTTGCTTGTTATCTGGGATCGGGGGAGGGTTTGGGTCCCACCAGATAATGGCTTTGCTACTTTATCCTTTTCTGTGAGGTTTTCTCTTTTCCCCAGATGTGGGCAGTCTGTTCTGCAGTCTTTGGGTTGCTCTTTCAGGATTAGCTGTATTTGCTATGTTTTCATGTTCTATGTGGTTTTGGGAGGAGGTTTCTGCCTCACTTGTCATGCTGTCATCTTCCCCCACCCCTTGTCATGTATATATTTAAAGAAACTTTCAGTTCACTGTGGACTTAATTAGACTTCATAAAAGTTGATATGATACCATGGCTAATAAAGTAAACAAGACTAAATCCAAATTATAATTTTCACTGGCCTCCAGCAATACCCTTTATATACCTGTTTCCCACACTACACCAATCAAATGTTCTATCTTTACCCCTTTGTTTTGCTTTATCTCCTGGAAGAAGTATTATTTATCCAGGCTTGAAACATTACATTTGTTTCTCTTTTCTGCCTTTCTCTCCTCTCCAGTTATCTATTGCTGCATAACAAGCTGCCCTAAAATGTATTAGTTTTAAACATTAACAATCATTTACTGATGCTTCATTAATTGTTCACAAATATGCAGTTGAGGTAGGTGTCAGCAGGGGCACTTTTTGTCTACTCTACATGGTATCAGCTAGTATGATTCAAGCTCTGGTTCATTCATATCTGGCAGGATAGCACTGGCTGGCAGCTGGGACCTTAGCTGGGCTGTCAGGTGGGGGCCTCTGTTCCCATCCAAGTGGACCTCTCCACAGGTTTCTTGGGCTTCTTTACAGCACAGAAGCTAAATAGTGAAAGGAGTGTTTCAAGAGGCCCAGGAGGAAGCTACATGACTTTTTATGACCTGGACCCTTAAGGCTCTGAATGCTACCTTTGCCACATTGGTCCAGTAAGTCACTAAAACTACTGAGATTGTAGGCAAGAGGAAGGAGTCTCTAGATAGAAGGAACAGCAAAGAATTTTAAGACATTTTTTTATCTACCATGTCCTGTCTTTATCCAAGTTCTGCTGAATCCACCATCATATCTCTCAAATCCGTTTCTCACGCTTTCATTCTCTTAAATCTCATGCAAAGCAGGCAAATAAAACCACGTTGGTGGTGCCAACAGATCAGGTCAGGAGATGATGGAAGACCCCACCACAGTATATTGGTCAGCCTCAGAACAGCCACAGAGGCAGCTTTGAGTAAATTGAGGCATTGGGAGAAGTTAATGGGAAAGGATAATCTCAGTAGAGGTTCCCATCAATGTCATTGTCATCTTTTTCTTATAATCATCTTTAAAATAATTCACTAAACTCTCCCTTCTACTCTGCAGAGTGATTTTGAATGATCATATGGATATTTATAAAGAAAAAAAGGAAAAACATTTTTGGATTCTTTGGGTTCCTTGTGAAAAAATATGGGCAGGCAAAAAAGTCATCACCCCCCACCTTTGAATTTCTAAAAAGGAAGAGAAAATTAATGCTGATTGAATTTATTGTACTAACATGGTCCAGGTTGATAGTTGGATCTGAATTTTTTAAGTGTTATAGGTACATTTGCCTACTGTATAATAAAAACAGATGGAAGCCTCATGCCTATTTAATAAGATGTGGAGTATGATTTGTACTGTTTACATTATTATGGATGTATCTCATTGCTGATCTTTGTTTTTACT
Source organism: Smutsia gigantea (assembly GCA_032199065.1). NCBI lineage: Eukaryota > Metazoa > Chordata > Mammalia > Pholidota > Manidae > Smutsia > Smutsia gigantea. The sequence continues at coordinate 44,973 of JAVSCE010007267.1, forward strand.
ACAAGTTTGTTTTTGTGTCCCTTATTTAGGACTATGACCCTCAGTTATTACATTAGTCTTAAGGGAAAAATGAGAAAAATCTGTGTTAACACAGATCCATATCTGCTGTGGTTTCCAGGAATGCATTGTGGACATAAAATAAGGAAGTGGATATGATAGAAACTAGCATTTAAATGAACATGAAAATGCACACTGCAACCAACCCGTGGATCAGGTTACAAGACAATGATTCTAATAGAACTTGGAGAAGAGTTCTAAATGGAATTAATATGTTTTCCCCAACTTACCTTTATGACTCTGTGGCTGGGAAGTGAGGGGTGGGGAGCAAATCGTTTTCCTCAGTTCTATGACCAAGAGAATTGGAGGGGACTGGAGAAGCAAGAACAATTTGGCTCTCAGTGAATTCCCAATAAATGATTGTTGAACTGCATCAAGACCAATTAACTGCTTTAAACTTCATAGAACATTATTTAGACAAATGAGTTTTAAGGAGTATTTTCAAGCATAAATTGGGTAGATGAATTCTGAGACTAATCAACTTATATCCAACTATTCCAGTAAAACATGATTGGAGCATGTTTATTCATTTTAATATTTTATTTCCATTTGGATCAACTTTAGAACTTTTAAACATTTACTTTTATATAATATGCTGGGTTAACAATGCAATTATATTACATTATTACTAAACAACACTTTACAAATTTTCTACAATAATCAGAAAAAGATTGTAAATATTTAATTGCATGGACAATACTTAGAGTATTATCTAAGTGGCAAATTTGACCCACAGTTAATCCTAACTTAGCATATCATATAAACCAGAAGCTGGGAGATCTAACTCATATTCTAAACCTTAGTCACTTTGGGAAAAAAGAAAAAAAAGAGCCCACTTTGCCATTTTCAACTGACATCCACATACTACCTTAGCAGGTGAATATTTCCTAAAAGCAATATTTTAAAGGAAAGCAAAATGCTACATTTTTCACACAACTACCTTTCTCCCTTACTGAATCTCATATTTTCCTCCTTTTCTTGGAAATTTCTAAGATGGGGAACAAACTTGGCATTCACTTTGAAATTTTCCCTGAATCAGATTAGAAGACATGTGAATTGCATGATTTTTGAGGGACAGTATGCAGAGGATAGTTGATTTAGGTGAAGATATGTAGGAAGGTATAAAAATATCAGTCTTTTTCCTCATGAAATACAAATGACTCCTGAAAACTTTCTTCCCATGATGTCAGGTAACACGTATAAGTTAGGGGAAGCTGAAAGTAAGAAAGTCTCTTGGAAATTAATTTTGTTTGGTTAAGACTGACAACAGCATGAGAGAAGTAGCTCTTGTCATTTGAATCAGGTTCCTGGAGAGCTATGGCCATGATTTTTTTCCTAGTTGCTCAATGTATGATTTAATATGATTACTTGTAAACTGGAGCCCTAAACTTATTACATAAAAATGACAGTAGTGGGTGTGAAAGAGAAAGAAGCATGAGATGGAAGAACCTGGCCAGCAGCCCTGTGTCTTTGCTGCACAAAGGGTATGATTATAATTTATTTTTCTTGGCTGGTCTAAGGTAGCTGCAAGATGAGTGGCTCTGGTAACCAAGCAGATTACAGAAAATATACTTTAAAAAACTTCCAATGGTATTATGGGGCTCTGGAACCATGATTTTAATAGTCTGGATGCCTCTAGAGGTAGAGAATTATCACTGCTTCTCCACAGGAAACTAAAATGAAAATTCTAGTTCTTGTGAGAAAGTGCTAGAAGTAATCATTAAAAAAAACAAAAAACAAAAACCAGAACCCACTTTTCTATTTTCTATTAATTTTTTCCCTAAATACAAAAGTAAAATAGTATTGTAGAAATGACTCTCAAACTCACGACTGTGAGGCTACTTGGGATAGCTGAACTGACATGTCACAATGTTCCTATTTCTTTAAAAATAAAACTTGAATATTGGAGTATTTTCTTTAAGGTATGACATTTAAAAAATATATACTACCCATTAATTGTTACTCAACTTTATTAAATCTCAGTATTTTTCCAATTTGTTTTAGTTTTTTTTGTGTGAAGGAAGTGAAACTGTTGAAGTTTCCTATATCTTCCTTTCCACCCTCTACAAAAAGAACATGATCATGAACTTGATACTTACCATTTCTAAGAATTTTTTTATAGTTCAATAAATAAACAAATATCCATGAACTTGTTTTTCATATCTTTAGACTTTATATAAATTGTAAAATAATATAGCACCATAAAAGCCACTTACTTATCCATTCACCTCTCAGTAGAATATTTAGATTATTTCCAAAGTTTTGCTCTTACAGCATATGTTGCTTTTATTATGTATGTCTGGAAGTAGGACTGCTGTGTTGTAGAAGATGAGCACCTAGAACCTCAACTGATATTGACAAGTTGTCATAGAGAATGACGGCTGATTTACATTCTGCCAGTAGTGTATAGGAATTCCAGTTTCTACACATTATCACAGAACTTAGAGTTAAGAGATTTTAAAACTTTCACCAGTGGGACAGGTGACTTTCTGTAATTTTAAATTGCATTTCCTTAATAATAGTGAATAATAATAATAATTTTTCCTATGTTTATTAGCAATTTAGATTTTTGGTATTATAAATTGACTATCAGTTTTATATTAGATTATTTATTTTAAAAAGTTTTATCTGTAAAAAGTACATATATGTTTGTATATTTGTCATAAATATCTCAGTCCAGGGTTGTCTTCTCTCCTTATTTGTGTTTTTATCCATAGAAGTTAGTAGAGGGGAATCATGTTTCTTTTTGTTTTGTACTTTTGGCATCTTATTTAAGAAATTCTTCCTTATATTGAGAATAAAAATACAAAAACAAACCAAAAACCTAGATTTTCTACTTATAGTTTTAAAGCTATGGTTGAAAATACCTAGGTTCTTAGTTGTCCTGGAATTTATTTTTGGCTCAAGTTAAGATAGAGATGGTATTTTATTTAGATTTAATGTCTTCCCACATGAATAACCAATTCTCTCTTTTCTCTGATTTTTGGGGTGCCACCATAGATTTTTTTTCTTGGATTTCTATTTTGTTTCATTGGCCAAGTAAGGCAACTTACCACTGCCACCCCAACCAAATAGTGTTCTTCAAATTGAACAGAGTATTTTAAATCTTGTGTTCTCACATACGGATTACATGATTATATTTGGATTTAGTATCATCTTGTTAACTTACACAAGCAATTACATTGGTATTTTGATTGGAATGGTATCTAATAGGTAGATTAATCTGGAGAAGCTGACATCTTCATATTATGAAATCTTTCCATCCATGAACATTGTATGTATATATATTTTAGAATTTTTAAATGCTATTTAATAATGTTTGACAATTTTCTGTGTAAAGGCCTCAGTACCTCATTTATTAAAGTTATTCCTGAATATTTTATGCTTTTTGTACCTATAGTGAGTGGGATCATCTCATATATTATGATTTCCAGTTGGTTATTGAAGTACATATACAGTAATGTTACTTGCTTTGTATGCTCATCTTGAGAAGAAAGATTGTAAGGCCAACTTGCAGTATTTACCAGCACAAATTTTTATTAAAGAAATTAATTTGACATCCATTCCAATTCACCTAAAGTCATAGTTGTCTAGAAATGAGTTAATAATTACCTGTATAGGAGTGCTGCCTAAAACGATACAGATCTTTTGCTTTAAAATCATTATCCAGGTTGGTAAAGACTTAATGACCCCATCTAGTGGTGTTTTGAAGTCATAAGTGAATTGGAAAATGCACTTTCAGGATTTTTTGATACCTATTTGTGTTTAAAAAATCATTATAGCAATCAATATCCTTGTTGGAAATGTCAGAAAACAGCAAGGATTAATTTGACACATCAAAATTAATCATGCTTGTGGTCTTAAATGCTGCTGATTTCAAGATTAGAATGAGGTATGCTTTCAGAGAAAACTATGGAGAACCTTCCATGCTACAGTCAAATGGGAGATGCTAGAGTGCATGTGAAGATTTAATTTTCAGGATTGCTATTCAGGGAGTTATTATAAGTCATGTTCACATAATGTTTTAAAAATAACTATCAACAGCTGGATAGAGTCAATACATATGACCTTTATAGTAACATGGTCCTTAGAGTCTACCCCATGAGGACTTAACTTTATAGTTAAGGATCCTTTAAAATGAGGCTGAGTTTTATATTTTACTAATTAGAATTTTTTTCTTTGAGTAGGAAATAACAACATTTTATGTATAATTGTACTCAATTTCAAAAAAAATCAGGCCAACTTGCTAATTACTTGAAAAAAGTGTACTAAACGCTAAACTAAACAAGGTATATATTTAAAGTATATGTACACAAGGCTTTAGAAGTGTAAGACATGTAAAAACTTACTTAATTTTGAAGTGGGGAAGATCTTTCTAATAATAGAACTTCTAAGAGTAAAGTTAATTTAAAAGTTCTGCAGAACAATAAAAAATTGAATTAAAACAATGTCTTTGGCAAATTTTTTTAAATGGTGATGCCCAATGTTAAGGATGAAGAAGACATCAAAAAAGGCTTTATTATACTGCTGGTTGAGAATATATATGGAATTAAATGTTCTCAGGGAAATTTGACAATACTATCAAAAACCTTGAACTATACATAGCCTTTACCCTGGAAATTCCACTACTTGGAATTATAGGGATGCAAAAAAGAAATGATTACAAAATATTCTTTATAGCACTATTTAAAATATTTAAAAACTATAAAAAATGTCTATCAATAGGTGAACTGGGAAACTAATTAGAGTACATATTTAAAGAAGAACTGTTTGCTCTTATTAACCCTAATGCTACAGAAGAATATTTGAAGAAATTTAACTATTTTTACATAGTTAATGATGTAATTACACATTTAACTGGCAAGATATTCTCAAAATACATTAAATGAAAAGTAGAGAATGTGTTGCAAATGAATACATATTTTTTCTTTTTTACAAATTTTGTTTTTGTTCTTTTGGATTTAGCATCAGCTTGTTAACTTATGCAAAAATAGAATTGAAGTATTCAACAGGGTTTATATTTTTAATGGTGATATCCTGGGCTAAATGTTTGTGTCCCCATGAAATTTATATGTTGAAGCCCTAATCCCAAATGTGTTGGTGTTTGGAAATGGGGAATTTGGGAGGTAATCAGGATTAGATGAGTTCATAAGGGTTGAACCCTAATGATGGGGTTAGTGCCCTTATAAGAAGAGACACCAGAAAACTTGTTCTCTTCCTCCATCATGTGATGCTACAGTGAGAAGGGAGCCACCTTGCAAGCCAGGGAGAAGGGTCTTACCAGGAACCCAACTGGCCAGTGCCTTAGTCTGGGACTTTTAGCATCCAAAACTGTTAGAAAATAAATTTCTGTGGTTTAAGCCACCCAGTCTGTGGTACCTTGTTATGGCAGCCTGAGCAGACTAACACCTACAAGGTGATAAGGTTTCTTTTCTTCCTTTTTTTTCTTATCTACATTTCTAATTTTTTTCTTAAAAAATCATACTATATTTATAATTTGAAAAGATAAGACATAGTAAATAGTATTAGAGAAAATTTTCAGTGTATAAAGATGATTCAGTGAGAAACTCAACATTAGTTAAATCAGTTATTCAAACCTTGCATGTGATTACCTTGATGCATCTTCATTCTCTCCATATACTACTTATTTGGCCTAAATTAGATGTAACAAAACAGATTGAATCCTTCTTAACTATGAATGTCAAAGATCGATAAGGTTTCTAAATGTGCCACTGAAGAACAGGTTTATTTTCTTCCCATATAACTACTCTCCAGTTATTATTTGGAAATATTGACCATTTTAATCATTATATTTCCAATTAGAGTAAGTAATTAGGATTTTGCCTTAGGATTACATGCCTAATAACGATGAAATTATGCATTTTCTTATGCATTACAAGACATTTTCTAATTATCTTACCTATCCATCCTATTTCTCTCTTATGCCATCTAATTTCTAAGCATTTACTCCCTTTTATTATAACTATATCTACCCATAAACCCGAGGTGAGGTCCTGAGGTCCTCCATGGCAATACGTGATGCCCAGTACATCTATGCACACACACACGCACACAAACACTTTTATCAGTTTATTTTCATCATGTCAATACTCCATGCTAAGACTGGGCATGCTGGTGAGGGAAGGAACAGAGGAAGTGGGACTACATGTTTCAGAAATGGCAAGTTTTCTGTGTGGCAGCAAAGGGTCGGAACCATCCTGGGATCTGAGGAACGGGGAATGCATTTGGAGAGCGCTGATCGGTACCTGCCGCAGGAAGCCTCTCCTCAGGGACGGAAATCCACAATCACGTACGCAGGACATTCAGAATGACTGACCCTGTAAGGGACATTCATCACTCAAGTCACCCTGACATCTGAGCGTTCTCCTTCCATCATGGTAATTTCCCGCATCGTGTGTCTCACCTTCCCAAAGAGGAAGCCAGAACACCTGCAAACCCAAACTCCCTGCACTAGGGAGCAGGCATGCAGCCTAGCTGTATCTAGTGTATCCTCGGGAGACAGATCTAGAGGGAACCCCTGAGGGAGGTGCACCCAGGAAGAGTGGACTTTCAGCAGGCCACGTGGTAGAGGGATGCAGTTCTTGGGGGCGGGGAGTGGCAATGCTTCTGGGATCCAGTCCTGAGCATCACTAAGAGCCAAGTGCTAGTGTCCGTGGTGTTTCTGCTAGACAAGAAGTAGTGGCTATTGTCCATGGATATTTAGTTTTAGTGTCAAATCCTCTGGCCCTACTAGATATTCTGTGAAGTAATATCCTTTCATCAATTCCTTTTCTGCTCAAATTTGCAAAACTGGATTCTGTAAATTGCTATTAAGCTCTCTGCCCAACTTATCATGCCAATTTGTAACACTCCCACCCTCCTCAAAGCAGAACAAAACAAAGCCCAAACCTAGTCAAATTTCACTGTTCATTATTTAATTACTACCAAGAGTAAGCATATTTGTAGATAAGAAAAATTTAAATGTAAGTCAATGGTATTTATTTATTTACAGAGCCTTAGTAATTAAGGAAAAAAAATAGAACTTTCCAGCCAAAGCCCCTCCTCTCTTTCTGCAGTGATTAGTAAAATTCATTTTTCCTGTTTCCTCACGTCCAAGGATTCCGACAGAACCTGTGAAGTTGACAACTTCCTCATTAGCACACGTTTGATCTCTGCAAAGCCTCTATTCATTTACTGGGTGCTTAACCACTGATTTCCCTGTTATGGAAACATCCTGAAATCCTACTTCATATTACATGCAGTGTTGACCATCACAGGAAAACCCTAGGGATCAGCCCATGAATATCTTCAATGTAAACATAAATGCCAGGAGGCAAATATGTTTATCAGGAGCAACCTGTATCCTGGATGAAGGAAGGAAAGGACACAAGGGGAATCGACTGGAATATGTTCCCACATGAAAGGTCTAATTCAATAGAGAGGCCGTTGCACTCAGGAACAATAGAGAAGCATCGGAGTTAAGTGGCTGATATTGGAACCCTTTCCAGCTTTATTGAGATATATTTGACATAAAACATAGTGCAAGTTTAAGGTTTACAACATGATGATTTCTTACATGTTTATATTGCAAAATGTAAAATCGGAACTTAAAGAGATATGGGTGCATAATAAACATTTAATCATATGTTAGACTTGCTTTATTTCAAAAATAATTTTTATTTTCTACATGGAATACTATGTCACAAAAACACATTTTATGAAGGCTATTTTTTGCTAATATTTATTGGACATTTAATATAGGCTAGCATTAAGACTTTGCATCCCATAACTTATTTATTAATTCTGATAGCATTAGGCAGATAATATTAACGCTATTTTAGACACGAAGTGATCCCAGAGACATTAATTAATTATCCAAGACAATACTAAATGACAGAGGTAGCACCTGACCACAGGTCTGTTAGATACCAAAACTCCCAACACTGAATTATGAAGGCTATGCAGACCCACTGAAATGTTGCTTAGGGGTTTGTGTTAAATGCCAGAGAGTAGAAATCTGTATGCACTCTATGATGCAACTATGTGAAACATTATACACATAAGGACAAAAACTTGGAAAGGAGCACATGTCATGTGCCACTCGCTTTTGTGTCCCAGAAGCTTACAGAATCAGGGAACAGTCCTTAACAATGAAAGAAAGATTGAGTGTGCATATGTACAGTGGTTTTCATGGACAAGGAAAAGTAGTTAGAAAACTTGAACTCATTTACTAAGAATAAGAATACATAGGCTCAGAACTCACAGACTGTTTTCTATGCAGTTGGGTACTGGGATTGCTGGAGTTTTGTTTTTCCCAGGATTAGTTTTTTTTTTAATGTTCTTGAAAGCTGTCACATTGTTTTATAATAAGGAGAGAAATAAGAATAAGCCATACACAGAAGCAGAAAGACTCAGGATTTCAGCTCCTGAGAAGTGCTGAGCTAGAGAAGGTTGAGGAAGCCAGGGTCAGTCCCACCCCACTGCCTTCAGGGCAAATGCTGGGATCTGTCACAGCCAATCCAAGTTCAGACTGTGAGTCCATAAGGTCACTGAGCAAACAGCTTTAAAAGGTCATGCTGTCTCACTGACAATCAGGGTGTGCAAGAAGGTAAACATCCCCTTTCCAAGAGGAGAAACATGTTTTCCTAAGATCCTAGGGAACACTTCTGTGACTGTTGAGAAGCTGGCAGTATTTTTTCTTAAATCAATGATTTGGCACTCTCTTCCCCTGTGGGGTTCCTCATCATGCCTCACCATCTAACAGACTGGATTCCAGTACTACCCCGCCACAAAAGTCTCATATGAGCAGCAACCTGAACCGCCCCTCTAAAGGACAAACAACAGAAAGAAGAACAGAGAGATGAAATGAAAATGCAACTTAGAGAAGGGAGGATGAAGGGTCGGAGAAGGGAGGGATGAAGGGTCAGAGAAGGCTCCCTGAAGGAGCTCTCATAGAAGCTAGGCCATGACAGAGAATATGAATGTTTGGGGAAAGGGGTAGTAAGCTCTTTGGAATGGAGAATGCATGAACAGCAAAGACCCAGAGGACAGCCAGTTCAAGGGAAGCAGGCCTTTGAGGCTTCATCTATTGATGATAAGCATAATCATTTTTAGCATCTCAAAAATGAGGATGACATGCTACATACTATACGGTCAGTTACAGATATGCGATCCTTGAATTCTAGTAACTAATGCTCCGCAATAAGCACATTCAGATTTACTTGGAGGAGCTAACAGATAAAATCCTTAAAGTACTTACATTATATGTAATAGGGTAAATGTTTTGGCTTGTGTTTTGAGAAGGGACCCAGCCTCATTCAGTAGTTTACAATAGCTTAGCTTAGAAGGAACAAAAAATAGAGACAAACTGGATCATAGTCAACAGGCTAAGCATGTCCAGGAGTGGCCAGGGCTCAAGAGCTGCAACCCACAAGGGGGTGTGGGGGGGCCAGTCCCCAAGACGGGCCCAAGGCTCCCTGCCTCTTGCCAGTCACACCTTTTCCACATTGTACACCAGGGCTGGTCTGCACGACCAAATGAAACTGCACATGTGATGGTGTCACACTTCCAGGATTAGGTCGTAGCAGACTCTGTGAGCTTCTGCCTCAGTCTTTTTCACTTTTTTGGATCATTTGTTCTGGGGAAACCAGCTCATATGTCATGAGGAGTCCTTCAGAGAGACCCACAGGGTGAGGAACTGATACCGCCTGCTGACTGCCACATGGTGAACTTGGAAATGATCCTTCAGCTCTGGCTGGCAGCTTGACTTGGCAGAGACCACATAAGAGACCTTGAGCCAGAACCACAAACCTAAGCTTCCCTGGCCCTCAGAAATTGTGTGATGATGAATGTCTGCTGTGTTAAGGTGCTAACATTTAGGATGGTTTGCTGTGCAGCAACAGGTGACTAATACCATGGGAATGGTAGACGCTGTGGATTCTCACAGGAAGTACATTCATGGAAGTCATCTGAGTCAGAGAGGAACAGGCAAGGCCGCACAGCAGAGCCATAATTTAGGGAGTCAGTAAGAGTGAGAGGAAGCAGCGGGGCAGGGAAATCTGATTCTATAACTGCAATAATTATTTGTTAAATAAATGAGCTCATGTGCCCTAAATTCTCTTCATGAACTTCTTAACAAAGACTTACTCTGGATTGTCTACCAGATTTTAAGGAGTGTCAGTTTTCTATTATTTCAAGTTCTTGAATATAAACCAAAAGTCATGCAACCTCATATTCCCACCCTTGAATGCGCCCCTGAAGGAGGGTGTGCCAGGGGCTCACCCTTGCGAGGAGGCCTCTGACGTGGATCCTGACTACTTTATCAGCACACCACTGGGCTTTGACAAATCTAGAGGCCCTGATGGTTCTGGAGTTCCTCCTCATACCTAATAGAGGATCTAGCATTTTAAATGTTTGAGCTACAGACCCTGTGCTAAACATTGCATATGAATTTTGTTATCTAATTGTTTATGACAATCTTGCTACATAGATTTTATAGTAATTCTCATTTAGGGATGTGGAAATGGAGGCAAAGAGAGGTTACACATTGTCTAGAGCCACACAGTTCTTGAGTGATCAGGCTAAGGCATCGCTCTCATCTGATCAAATGCACATGTTCTAAACCACCATCTATACAGGCCTGGAGGGGCATGTTGCCACCTGTAGGCCTGCCACTTCTAGACACTCAGCCCATTTGGGGGATGTTCAATTCTTCACACAGCACCCCCATTCTTTCCAATTGACAGCAATACTCAATTTAAGCATCCTAGAATTCAGCTTTATCAATTCCACAACTTAAAGCCACCTCCCCACTTTGATTCCAGAACACTTTGTCTGTGGTACTTCTCTGGATGCTTAAATATTGAGCCCCCAACCAAAACATTCATGAGGGTAGAGAAAGGTTTTGGTTCATCTTTTGTTTTTCGCATCACACTTGCAGAAAGAAGGCTGCAGGAAGGACTTTAGTAACTAAATTTTTATGCTATTTTTTTTTATTCCAAATATATACTTTACCAGTAAAATACTATTGACATGTAAATAACAATAGATTCTCCCAGTGAGTTTTTAAAGTCTGGTAAGATAGAATAGGAAGAGATCTTAGAAAGCATCAAACCCAATCCCAGATTTCATGGGGTGGCAGTGGGTTAGAGATCTTGAGTGGAAACCTGGACCTAACATTTATAGTCGGCAAGATCTTGGGTAAGCCGTTTATCAACTCTAAATTTAAATTTATTCTATTGAAAAAACAGAATGATTTACCTTATGCAGTTGCTGTAAACATTAAATGAGATGATGGACGTAAATGTGCTTTGTAAATTTTGAAAAGCTCTCAATATTAGTTCAGGAAACTGGTGCTTAGAGAAGTAAAAGGACTATTCTGGGATATATTTTTCAGTTGGTAGCAGAGTGTTATTTCTTTAGGTAGTATAGAGTAATTAAACAAGAACTGAATTCTGAGTGAGAAGGAAAGTACATTTCAAGCAGATCATAGTTCTACTTGGAGCATACTCAGAATATCCCTATCACTTTGGCTAGTGCTAATTTGAAATATAACAATTAAAGTTGAGAGTTTTGAAAAATAAAACTAACTTCAAAGCAGTGTCACTCCTCAGCCAAGCTTGTTCATGATTTGTAGAATGGGGATGATAGGTCAGTTCCACCTAGTTTATACACAGCATTGCATCTATCAAAGCAGGTAATGCCTGTGCAGGTATTTTAGTAAACAGTAAGGAGCTATGTAAATGTAATTATTATTATCTCCCACTTCCTCCATGTAACTTTATATTGTCTTTTTCACATCAGGAAGAAGAAAAGTAATTCTGCAAATTTCACATTAAGTCCCTGGAACAGCCTAGTATAATTTTTTGGAGGAAATAAGATTAACTTTTTTTCCCAGAATGATGAGTCCATTAAATGTTCCTCTCATGATACCCATTTTTCAAAAATTCTTTATCTTATTCTCTTATTTTTTCTCCCAAAGACCATTACTGTATATTTGTTATTATTTTTTGGTCCTGCCCTATCTCCTAATGTTAATCATTTTTTTGTTTCCTGTCATTAATCTTTCCCATATACTCTTTTCTATTCTGCCTATTATTATATTATTATTCTCAGTTATTCTGAGTAGCTCTCCCTCCTCTACATCCACCAATCTTATAGAGTCTTACGAATAACTGCTCTGAAATAAGACAAAATCGGGAATTCTTTGCTTGCCCCTTTGGGAAAATGGCTGAGATTCTGAAACTTGTGTTTCTCTTTAAGAGAATTACTATAAAAGAAAAGTGTCTTGAATTGTAACTCTCACTCCTTCCCAATTTTTAGAGCTCCCTCTGCATAAGGAAAGATCCATACAGAAAGAATCTCAAATAAACACCTAATAAAAGAAATTCAGCTCACATTAAAATACTAGAATACCAGATGGTGGAGTTTAAGTATTATCCAACTAATGTTTATCCTACCCAGTGCTCATTTTAAATTCAACATTTTTGAGAATTATTCATGGAGCCACACTTGTATTTCATGCAGATAACAAGCTTAGCTTGGAGTGAATTACCAGAATGCACCCATAATTTCCATACTGCCTTGGTTATTGTTAATTTGGATTGCAACTGTTAGTTAAAGTTGAGAGGCTTTTGAGAGCAAACCGACATCAAGCTATCGTGGACAATAATTTGTTCAGCAATCTATGGGGAGGGAAAACCATTAAATTTTACAGGGTGGAGGAACTCACCAAAGAATGTGATATTCCATCTGTCAAAGCTGAAAAACACAACTGTTTCATGAGTGTGTTTCTTCCTCTGTAGCAGCCTGCCCACTGAGCAGGCAATTATTCTTGCTTTTATCTAATGGCTGTGATGTAACTTTTAAGTGAATATAAAATGCAATTTCATCTTGCAACACCTCTCTATGTGGATGGAGAAAAGTTCAACAGATCTGTCTTTAACACAACACAACTCTCCATGTAAAGTAAAAGGTCCTTTGACTTGATCACTAGGACACACATTATGGCCCATGTAGATTACAGAGCTCCTTCCAGCTCTGGATACCTCCATATATTTGTATTTTATTCACACTGTGTTAGGGAAAATGACAAGCTTTCCTGCTCTAAGTTATTTAAAAAAAATAGGCAACCTCTTAAAAGAACAACATCCATTTCAATGCTAAAAGCTAATGCTTTGACAGCTTGAAGAGTTTTCACCCCATGTTTAAAATTAATCTTTGAGCAAAAAAGGTAAATTCAATATGACACATCCTCAATGTCTAACAAAGCTTTTAAAGGAAAACAGGGCTTAAAAATCTCCTTTTGATTTTATTGTTGAATACTCTAAATTTTGAGATCAACAGAAGTTAAAGGGACTTTGCTAACATCCGTCCTACAAGTCATCATCAGAGCTCGCTATTGTTGAGGACTTAGTATGTCCCAGAATACTGTGCTGGGACCCTCACATCCATGATCTCAACTCCCACAGTGACCCTACAAGTGATTCCGATTTTATAGATCAAGAAGCGGAGCCTCAGGGAGGTTAAGTATAGAGCTGAAATTCCGACTTGATGCTGTCTGACTTCAGGGCTCATGTTTTTCCTACATTGGCATACTTCCTCCTTAAGCATAGTAGGTGCGAAATTTACATTTAAAAAGTGACATCACAGAGTGGAAAGAATAATTTAATTTTCAAAAACACTTAATGAAAAGTGTACCTTGGGTGCATACCTTGGGTAGAACCCCATTACTGTACAGGTGTGCAAACTCACCCAGGTGCAATTTGTTACAATTTATGGAGGGCACTAAAACACTCCCATGAAAAAGCATGTACCTCATTTCTTCATTGAATGGCTCCTTAAGTCTTTCTAAGCTTAAAGTTTCTCACTTGTAAGAGGAATAATTATAGTGCCTACATCACATTGGGAGATAATTCTCCATGAGTGTCTTGTACTTCTGTGTGTCCTTTGAGCAGAGGCATGGCTGCCTTTGTTTTGGCCTATTTGCCCAAGGATGTCCATACAATAAATAGTCTTGGGAGACAGATAGTATCTTAATCCAGAGCACAGAGTGGCATGCTTACTGTGCATTTTAAGAGATTCAGGTTTCCTAAGTTAAGGGCTCTTCTCCTGTAATGCAACCCATTGTGTTGGCGCATGTCACCTGACCTTTCTGTTGTCCCATGGGAGTTGGGGGCTTGGAGAACTGGCCCAAGATGCTGATACTCTGGTTATTGCTATTTCTGTGGGTAATAAAGTCCTTTGTCTCTGACCCAAGAGTCTCATGTCTCTGTCAATATCCATAAAACTGTGCCAGGCTATTTTGTTAGCTTGCAGGTAGAGTAAAATCTCAAATCTTTCAAATTCTTGCCATCTCATATAGCTGTGGCAATTAAACGAGATCATCTGTGTCAAGATCTTAGTGACTGGTACATAGAAAGTACTAAATATACAATATATATTGATGCTATTACTGTCTCAGAAAAAAATACATAATTGGTTCATTACTAGTATAGGCATTTTGATATTTCACATGAATTAATTTCAAATTGCTTTTTTTCATGTGATAAATTACCTAATAGTGACATTCCTTTGTATATGTTAATTCAGTTAGGACTCTTAGAGGGTCAGTTTTACAAAGATGGAGTTTATGAATTTTTTGCCTCTTACAGCTGTGGAAGTTGGTATAGAAATAATTCTGAAGGTATATTTTACAGTGAAACTTGAATAGAGATCTTGCAATGTTATAATTGAATGTTGAGTGAAAATTAATAAACGATTCATACAGCAAATAATATGCAATAGTTTGCCAAAGTTTAATGACTCACAAACCCCCAAACCTATGGTTCTGTATGTACTGGATCTGAGGAACATTGGAAATATGATTTTTAAACCATCTGTGAACCATGTTAACTTGCTGATGCAAAAATGAGTTAAGAAATACAAATGATAATGTAACCCTGATAACTATGGAATCCGTCTGGAATTCCTTCTGTTTCATTTCACAATTGTTTTTCTTTTTTGGTTCGTCCCTGAGTTATTTAAAAGAGGAGAGTTTTAGTACTAATGGAAAATTGTTTGACTCTATATGCCCTCTGGAGAGGTCCTTGGTTTCACATGCCTTGCCTTAGGAACTCCAAGATTCTGTACTTTAGGATTATCACGATAGCCAACATTCACTTCGGGTTTTTGGTGTCACTAGTAGAGTTCTCCTCTCTATGGATTACACTGGTCTTTTCTTCAAAAGTGAGTTGTTTACTGGGTGAAATTTAGAAGAATAGGACACGTGAATAATTTCAAAGTATGTCTTATTATATAAATAAGTACTTAAGAATAATAAAGGGAAAATAGTGGATTTGCAGTGGGGAAATCTGGCAGACGCAGCCTTAGCAAAGATTAACATCACCGATAATAAGACATATCTACATCATGCATCCTCTGATATGATTCACTTTTTGGTATTCTTTCTACCAGTGCCTATTCTCAGTCTAAGCATGAGACAACATAAAACAAACCTAAATTGAGGAACATTATGCAAAACAATTGACCAGTACCCTTTAAAAGCCTCATAATGAAAGATAACAAAGATTGAGGAACTGTCGAAGATTAAAGCAGACTAAGGATGCATGAGTGGATTATGCAGAGTGGAATCCTGAAGAAGATCCTGGCACACACAAAAAAGGATATTAGTAGAAAAACTGCTGTAATCTGAATAAAGTCTGTAGTTTAATAGCATTGAACCAATGGTACTGTCTTAGTTTAGAGATAAGCACTCATTTCTATGGTTATGTAAGGGGTTAGCATTAAGGGAAGATGAATGAAATGTGCACGGGAACTCTTTGCACTATTGTTTAACTCTCCTATAAGCCTAAAATTATCTTAAAATAAAAGACTTTTTTAAGGAAGAAAGTGATTTATTTATTAACCATTATGATAAAACTCTGATTTTATTTTCCATGCTAGGAAATAAAGTTAAAATGTGAAAGAGTACAATGAATTACTCTTCATAAGCAAGAATGATTATACAACATCATGGAGATACAGGATAAAGTGAGGTCACTTAAGGAAGACGTTCAGCAAAATGGCCTCCACTTTGCTTTATTCTCGTTTAACTGTAGTTGGATAAACAGGCATAGTCTGTTTCCCAAAACAAATTTTAAAACATTTCACCTATCTTCTCACTGTCTATTTCAGATATTTATACACACTAGATGTTCAATGAGTGTTTATTTTGATTGTTGAAGATGATAACCAAATGGTTTCGATAACTGCTGGTTTAGATCTCATGTACTTTTTTTTCTGGATACTGAATATCTGCTCTATACACTTTTCAGTTGCATACTCAATATAAGGTCTGAGCAAAGAATTTTTCTAGGTGAACTGAGGAAAAAAATTTTTCTTTAACTTCTAATTAACAATTTATTTCAGCATTACCAGAACATACACTCAAAGAGGATTACATAACCCATTTTCTTTATCTAGTGACAAAAAAAATGTTTCACTTCCACTACTCAATTATGTTGAGTGTTCATGTTAATGAATTAAGGGTTGAAAGAAATAGGTAAGGTTTTATATTAATAGTGGTATTTTTAAGAAGCTGGAAGAAAGATGTAAATTATATTGATGTTCATACAAAGGAATTTTTATTTTGCTGTCACCTCTTCCTTCAGATGTATTTTTTCCTTGAAACCCTGATACAGTATTTTATCATTCTCAGCAGAAGATATTTTTCAAGCATGTCCTGTCCATACACTACAACAGAGGTGGACAAAAACATGTGGCCCCTGATTTCAGGATTGTCTGGATTTGAGATTAGAGTGTCCCACCAGAAACCTCAGCCTCTTCTCCTGAGACTGTAATTTGAAAATCTATATATCAACCTGTTACTGATATCTAAAATGTCACCCCATTGAAACTTCATTCTGTGGTTGCTTCCTATTCAAATGCAACCAACACTTTAAAAGTTAAAACACTGTTAATTTTATTATTGAATTCCTTCTAACATGGTAGCTGGCTGAAAGTCAATTTGAATAGGAAGAGCTCAGAAAAAAGGGAACACTAAGAAACAAATAGAAAATGGAGCTGGGGTACATTAAAAGGGATTTTAGAGTTAATAAGACCCAACACTTTATTCAGGCTTTTCCATTTACTAACTGGTTAGCTCTAGATATATTGCTTCTTCTCTTTTAGCTCAGTTCCTTCATTTGTTAAAGTGGAAATAGTTACATCACCTTCCTGGAATGTTATCAGATTTAAATGAGCTGACAAATGTGAACACGCATAGTAGGCACCTGAACTGGAGTAGGTGCAGAAAAATCTCTGTTTTTTTTAAAACTGAAGATAAGCTTTATCCTCTCCACAATTTTAACTTTGGGAACAAGTTTAACTAACTCAGAAACCTCAACAATTATCCACAGAGGTTTAAATATAGTACAAGCGCATTCTTCAAGCCCATTTCTTCACAAGTCCATGACTCAGAGACTGAGCTCTGGATGTGCAGCCTGCCATTGCTCTGCCTGCATGCAGAAGGCAAGGGAAACAGCTGCTCTCTCCTTCCTCTAGCACCCTCAGCTGGCTTGGCCCCAGAGGCAGTTGAGTTGGATGAAGGGAAGAAGTTACTAGTGGCAGAAGAAAGTCTGTGTAACTCATAAACTCAGAGCAGAGGGAAGAGCCCCAAGGAAAATGCTAACAATGACTGCAGTTGGAGAGGCTAGGTAAGGGGAAACTCAGGGCTTCCAGAGGCCCCACAGATTTAGGGGGAATGGAGCCCTATTTTCAGCATATGTGAGCCAGATACTTGGCTGTGTATGACTCATACCCACCTCTTTCCTGACTGGACAAGGTGTAAGTCAAGCTTCTGCTTGTCCTGCCTCAGTGCAAACATCTCCGTGTTGAGAACAATCTCTGAATAACACTCTTAAAGGCTGAAGGAAGCTTTTCTTGCAATCCATTTTAGAGTCCAGTTGTGCTCTTTTTCAGTAGAGGACAATCAAAAACAACAAAGAGCAGTTTTTTTTTCCATTGAGGTTTACTTTATTCATCTGTGTTTATATATTTACTTCCAATTTGTCTCATTATGCTGTGGCTAAAATGATTCTCACCTGGCCCTGGTTGACTAGCTCACTGCACACCTGTGGGCAATACATGGCTGTTGACTCTATATAAAGAGCTCCGCCCAGTGCTCTGAGTGCGACATGGTGGTATGGCTACAAGGCTGCAGGAGAGCAGAGCAGAGGCTGGAGTGGTGGTAGCGCCGAGGACAGAGGCCCAGAGGACGGCTGTGCGGGACGACTGTGCAGAGAGGCCCAGAGGACAGCTGTGTAAGACGGCTGTGCAGACAGAGGAGCCCAGAGGCAGAGACCGGCTTGCTGCATACAGACTCGCTCTGAGTGAATGGGATTTTGGTGACTGACCTGCCACCTGGAAATAAAGTTGGGTACAACCCTTTCACCCCAAGAACGTTTTGCTGTTAATTTCTTTGGTCACATTTAACCCTTAGTGAACTTGCCCGAGGCTGAAACCCATTGGCAAGACATATGTAAAACAGCACTAGCCAGTATGCACTCCTGTCATCATCTGCATGATGACATGGGACTTATTTTAGGATTATTTGGGATTTATTTTAATGAGTATCACCTCTGAATAATCTGAAAAAATAACCACCAATTCGAAGATGTCACCAGAGGAAACCCTTGCACCCCTACATATCTTCAATTTGTTTTCTATGATAGTTGTCCTCTATGCTTTCAAGTGAGGAGATATATATATATCTGTGCTTCAGAGCCTATTGGCAATATACATAATCAGTGTTAATACTTCTACTCATATTATTTTGACATGAACCACATCACCCAGTTTGATCATTGACCTTATTTACTGGGTACTAATAAAAAATTATTTTTTCTTATGTTTTGGGGAATCAATTTTTAGGAAGTGGTCTCCAAGCTTAAAAAGTTTATAATCTATGGGTGGAAGAAGGATATCTGATGAGTAATTTAACTGTTCCCCAAAATCAAGTTTAGTCAATTTTGAGAGTATTTGAAGTATGAAATGTGGGCTGCTGGTGAAAGAATCAACTGGAAAGAAATTTGGTAGTACAAGAGTTAAAAAAATTTTTTAAATACATGTCCTAATTTTTTTCCCCAGAAATTCTATCTCTAGGAATTAAAATAACTTCTAGGAATTTAAATTCTACCTCCATTGAAATAAGTAGGTGTGTACAAAAATTTATGTATAAGTTGTTCATTACAGTGCTATTTATAAAAACAAACCATGGAAAACAGTAGTTAGACCTGATAATAAATTATCATACATCCATTGAACACTACAAAGCTATTAAAATGATAGTGGCAATAATATTTAATGATTAGGGGAGATATTTATAACATAATAGTTGAGAGAAATCAGGTTACAAATGTGCAGAATGTGTATACTTACTAATTTGTAAAAAGTATACATGCATATACAGGTCAACTAAAAAAATAACTGGAGAATACACCCAAATTCTTTTATGATTATTTATCAGTGGTGGGATTTACATTGATTCTGTATGTTTCCACAATTTTCAACGTTTTCATTAAAAAGTGTGTATTACTTTGTAATAATACTCACAAGTTTTTTTTAAGTGATTTGGATTTTGAAGGTGAGTGTAAAAGAGAAATTGCAAAAATGTTTTGCCATGGTTGGGTTACCATGTAAATAGCTCCATGTGATGATTACTCAGGATTATATGTCTTGTCATTTTCCAAACAGGTACACAAATGCGTTTTAGTATTTGTTTAAATACAGGGAACATCTTCCCCAAGAAAATAGCAATCCAAAAAAAATCTATAAAGAAGTATTTGGGTGCTTACTCTTTATGAAGCTCTCTGCCACATACCGTGAAGAATACAAAATGAATGGGAAACATCTGGGCTGTCAGGAAGGGCAGAGATTGGTCGACTTGTCCAGGGTCACCCATCTATGTAGAGGTAGAGCCAGGAATTCACAAACAAGACACATCTAGAGGCCAGAGGTCCTTATGACCCATCAGTGACTCTTGTACTATACCATGTGCCTCCGCTCGCCAAGTGGGCATTGACCTTCTCTGTTCCTATGTGTCACCAGTCCTGGAGACACATGGAGATGCACTGACCATCACCAATCCAGCTTTCTCTCCCTGTATGCACTCTTCACTGGGGCCTGTCACTGCCTCTACCCTTGCCTCCTCCTCTTCTTCCTTTTAGTTTTTATTTTGATTAAAGTTAATCACATGCAACATCTAAGGACTCAATAGTTTCCAAGCTTGCTATGAAGCACAGTATTGCTCCACTTCTTGACTTGTTGTCCTTCCCAGAATTAATTGTTTTCATCTCTTTTACCTTATCATGCTGTCATTTAGCTTCATGACTCTAAGCAGCATTCTTTGTTGCTACTGCTTGGTTTTTCAGTTTTTGGTGCTGTTAACTGACTTCCCACTAGAGAAGAGGAGACTCTCTTTTCTCCCCTCCCTGCTTCCCTATCCACATAATGCAGAGTCTTCTCATTTCCTTTTCCTCCAATAGAGTTATAATTTGGTTAAATATCACATACTAATACATTATTAGGAGTATGTAAATACTATTTTTAGCTGAGACATGTAGCAAACTACTAGCACTATTCCTTCCCTGCATAACATTTTGTTTTCCCTGGACTTGTAGCTGTTTTAATTTTTTTGCATGTTTAATCACTATTCAACATCTCATTCTTCAGCAATTGTCTAAATTTTTCTTTCAAGAATTTTCCTGAAAACTCTTCTATTGAGTTTTCCTTTATAACTATAATATTTTTCATTTGTAAAAGCTCATCTTTGTAATCTGGATGAATAGAATCTTTATTAGAGCATCCTGTTCTTGATTTTGGTTGCATGATCACTCATTTCTGTAGACATTAAAGCTGTTTTGTTTTAATTTTTAGGCCTTCTTTTCTCTGCATAGTCTCTGTTATCTCCAAGTTGTTTTAAATCAATTTGTTTTATTCTCTATCTTGCAAATTATATGCTTGATTCCAATGTCTGATAAACCTTGGTTGACTTCTCATACTTTATAGTATTGCTGTCTTTTCATATTTTATATATAATTAAAAACGCATATATATTATTGTCATCTCATATTTGACATATGTCTTCATATTTTACAGTATTTTAAATAGCTCATTGCCACTTTGAGTGTATTAGTGGGCCTTATAGACTGTGAATTTCACTGTAGGTGATCAGGTTGGGCTATTCACTTGAGAAATTTCTGATGACAGCATCTTTAGAACTTTCTCTTGAGTTGGTGTTATTTTCCAGAGAGCTTTAACATCCTCCCTAAATGGTGAAGGTCTGACTACCAGCATATGTGGAGCTGATTTGGGGAAGATGGCTAAATTTACTTAATTCTCCAATTTTCAATATAGTAGCCACACCTTCAATTCTGTCCTTTTGTTCCCAGACCAGAGACCCTTAAAAATTCAGAAAATAAACCTCCAGTGCTCAGTAAATATGACTTAAATCTATCCATAAATCTTACAGAAGATCAGAATTTGTCCAAGCATAACTATCTACAGTCTTGTTACATTTTGGGGAAAAGCATGCTTCAGATTTCCTAAGGCCAATTAAGAGTTTAATAAAAATAACATTAAAGATAGCACCAAATATATTCATCAATTCTAATGGCTCACACTCCCAAAAATACAATATGTGAGTGGCCAAATTCACATTAGATGGAAATGATAATAGGTATTGAAGCCCTTGCTTTCTCAGTACTCAACCCAGAGCATTCTATCCTTTTACAAGAAGGTGACCCATGTGACATGTCTCCCAAGAGCAGAGTGTCTCCATGTAATCATATTCAATGGTCTGCATATGTAATGTGCTACTGCCCATCACTTTGGGTAACTGGAAATTCCTTTTCAGACTACCTCTCTGAGATCAAAGTGAACTGTAAGTGTAAAAATAAATATCTGCTTTTGATACCAAAATAAAATTCAACCCCTGGCATTTTTCTATAGTGTAGTCCCTAAAGCGTTCTGTTCAAAAGAACATACCATTCCTAGGGTCGTATTTGTAAAGACATCAAAGAGTTGAGGGAAACACATTTCTTTTCAACTATAGTAATGGGACTTCTTTCATTTTTTGAAAGATCTTACCTTTTTTGGGGGTTTGACTATTATTTTCTTTCTGATGACATATGATGTTTAAATAGGTCTTGTTAATAAAACATGAGCCACCTTCTATTTGACTAACTAGGCATGATTCATTCCATCAATCAGGCTTTCTAACATTTTTCCCTGTAAATTAGGCTTTGGGGCTTTCAAAAATATGAAACAATCAAATTACTGTTATTTGAAATAGATACAGTGTATCATGCTGCAGTTTGGGTTATAATTGGAGTTTATTACCATACTCATTACTGTGAATTATAGGAGTTTCCTGGCTGGCCTTCATTAACCATCTGGCTTGAAACATTGATTTGTGGTTATGTATGTTATTTTTAGAAAAGAACACCTGAATATCTGCTGAAAACATTTGTTTCATCTTGTTCTACATATTTTTTAAAGGGCATGAATCTCACTGTTGTTAAAATCTCTTAGATTGTGGCGTTGTCCTCATCTTTAATTTATAGTCACGTATTATTTATCCAAAGAAAATACCAGCCATGTCATCAAGGTACTATAAGCTCCTTTTCCTCCAGAAATTTCCTAGGAAACGTGATAGGAAAGGAGAGGAGATTGGAGACAAATCTACCTTGTAGATTTCCATTCGATGTAGTAGAAAACTATACTTTCAGGAGTTGAGTGTTGGGCTACTTTAAACTAGAGGATACTAAAAGCAGTCATTCATTTATTTAGTCAGGAAATATTCACTGAGCACGTTTTAGGGAATAGGTGATGGAGATAATGGGGATGTATCTACAGTAAATAACAAGACCCCCACCCCAAACAGTTGGACAAAGAATTTTGGGAATCAAGGAGACCAGTTGGACTCTGTCATAGAAAGGAATTAGGGGAGGAAGGCTATTTCAGATTTGACAGAAAAGCCTCCCTGAGGACGTGACATGTGACCTGAGACCACGTGAACAAGATGCTTCCTGAGAGAAGAGGCAGCGAATTCAAAGGACCTCCGTCGGTAAAGAGGTTGATGTGGGAGGGGACAGAAAAGAGGCCTCTGTTTCTAAGCACAGTCAGTGCCAACAGACTGTGGGAGGGCATGTGGCAGGAACCAGATCCTTCAGAGCCACGTTATGGAGTGTGGATTTAATTTTCATTGTTACTTACATTTTAAAAATATTATTAAGGCAAATGATGTAGAAAAACAACTCTGTGAAGGCCAGAGTTGGAAGACAGTGACCACCTAGAAGGCAGCTGTAATAGCCAAAGTGATTGATAATGGTGAGCTAGACTAGTGTAATGACAGAAGAGATGGAAAGGAATAGATGGGTACGTCGGATATAAACCAAGATGGCACACTGATGCACTCATGTGAATAACCAGGAAAGGACAGGAAACGAGGATGACTTCTAGGATTTTGGATTGAACAAATGAATGGATAAAGGTGCTGTTTACTGAGATTGGGAATTCTGGCAGAGGAACAGATTGGTGTACCCAGAGCTCTTTTTTTGACAAGATAAATTAGAGGTGTCTACTGGACTTTAAGATGTAAATAGCAAATAGGAAGTTGGATTTGTATCTTGAGAAGTATAAATAGGTCAAGATAAATGAAGATCACTCAGGGAAATACTGCAGACCAAGAGAAGAAGGCCCAGAGCAAGAACTGCACTGTTGATGTTTCAGGAAGCAAAACAGAAACCATAAATTAGAATTATAGTGAATTGGTTATGCGTAAATTGGAAGGCTGAAAGTGAGAAAGGAGGATGCTGAGGTGCCCAGAGATTAATGGCAGTAGGAAGCAGCTACTAATCTCAAGCCTGGAGAACAGAGAGAAGAGACCCTTAACCAGGACCTATGAGCAAAAGAGGAGACCTTCGAACTAGTTCTTAGGCCTCTGGGAGTAAACTCTATGGAGTGGGTTCTTGAGCCTCTGAGAAAGGACATGGACCAGTGGGTTCTCCCAGAGCTCAGGGGACATAGTACAATTGCTAAGGGAATGCACTGGGCCTCCTGTGAGGGCTGCCAACGGCTTCAGCTTGGCTGCTACTAGGCAGCATGGTGAGAATGGAACTGTGAGTACTGGAAGAAGGTGGAACTTGTAGCTAAGCGTGGGCTATTACTGAAGATTGCTGACAGGACATAGAAAAGGTGAAATAAGCCCCTCCTCACCTCCTTGCTACTTTCAATATCCTTCTGATGATTCCCCCTGGTAGAACTTAATAGGAAACCAGCTGGAAAGAGAGTCTTGGATATGTAGCTTGAATAATCTCAGTCCACCAGTATAGAAGGTAAGCTTGGAACTGAGAAATGGCTTCTGAATATTCTTTGATTTTTGGTGTGAGGTGACACCTTTGCTTTCACAGCAAGTATGCAATGCTTGTATGAATACAAAATGAAGGCTATGAAGGAGGTGTCACACCAGGGGCCCTGCAAGGGCAAAGTAACACCTCCTGGCCCATCAGGCAGACTCACAGTCAGGCAGTGTCTTACCCGGTTCCTTTCTCACACTGAAATCAGAACGTGAGTTTCTTTCCTGTTCCTTCCCTGGGAGAACCAGCCTTATGTTTTCTTGGTACTTTCCAGAAATATTTTTGCACATATGAGTATCTCTTTTATTCACTTATTCATTCAATATTCATTGAGAACCTACTCTGTATTTGGCTCAGATCTAAATATTGGAGGTGTAGGAATGAACACAACAAAATTCCTGTCCTTATGGGCTTAAATCCTAATAAGATGGAGCGTGTGCAAGAGGGGAGGGTTACTAATAAACATATAAAACCATTTTTAAAAAAAACTGAGATGTTTTCAAGTAGTGCTACATACGGTGAAGAAAATCAAGCAGAGTAACTCAATAAAAGTGATGGAGTTGGGGCACTCTAGCTGTTACCAACTCTACTTTGCAAATATATTAGTAATATCATAGGGTCAAGCAAAACAGGTTGATTCTTTCAGCAAGATACAGCTGCAAGTACTTAGAAGGTGTCTTTAAGGAAAAGGATTTTGTACTAAGACCTGAAAAATGAGCAGAGGACAGCTACGTGAAAATCCAGAACACATTCCAGACAGAAGGGATAGCAAATACAAAGGCCCTGAGGCTGAAATGAACTGGGCATATCTGAGCAAAGGGCACTATGGCTGGAGGACAGTGAATGGGGGAGGGTGACATTATCTGTCTGCACACTTCCTTGTATCTACTTTACTTTATTTAACAAAATACCTTGGAAAGCAGTCCACATTACAACCTCCTTCTCCTTAATGATTGCCTGATTCTATTGTAGAAGCATTTTGCTATTGTCATATTTTAGATTCTCTACATTCTTTTATTCTTACAAACAGTATTCATACTATAATAAATAATAAATTCATATATAATAAATAAATACCATAGTATATTCACACTATAATAAATTCAAACTATACATATGGCTTTGCACATTAGGGCAATCACATTTACAAGGGAAGTCCTAGAGGTGTGTGTACCTTATGAATTTTGCTATGTTCATTGCACATTTTGGTAGATATTCCCAAATCCATTCTATCAATTTCCACCCCAACAACATTAATGCCTTCACCCTCATCCATCTGGTGAACCATAAAATGTTTGGGTCTTACTCAGTCTGCCACATGAAAATGGCATCTCACTGTAGTTTTGTCTTACTTTCTTTATTAGAGAGATCCAATTTATTTTCATGTGTTCAAAAGCCCTTTGCTTTCTGTGTATATGTAAACCCTCAGTTCATATTCTTTGCCCATTTCCATTGGATTGCTAAGTTTATTTCTGTATGTTTCACTACTAGTAGTATTCTCTAGCCAACCCATAGGGCCAATGATTATGCCCAGGAATGGGAAGGAACAATGAAGATCTTCATCCTCCCCTGCTCTCCAGTAAGCTATTGCCTTTGCTACCAGTCTAGAAATTGCTTTGAAACCTTTGATTTTTTTTCCCTATACTCTGGGCTCAGAAGATGAAACAGAGTATTTCTTGTGTGTGCGGGGTGGTGGGAACCAAGATTCCATCTCTTTATTTTCCCACATCTCCAGGTCCTAAATCATTGGCACAGAGCTGAGATATATCCCCCACATACAAGGTATTCTGAGAAAATTCAAATGGGATCATGGTTAGAGACTTCTTCCTAGTTCCATGTATTTCTCTTCCTTGACAGAAACTGTAGGTGTTCTTGGTGGAAATTTTTCTCATGCTTATATTTGTGGTTGGATGAACAGCATGAGAATGTTTCTACTATACATTCTATGTAGTCATAGCCATGACTAATAGAATACAAATATGTTAATCAGAAGAAGCAAGAAGAGGAGTATAATATAGTACCTGTCTCAAAAACCTTCTGCATCACTCCCCTCTCTTTACAATATTTACTTCCTCATTCAAACACACATACACAATTTTGTATAGATATTGGAATCCACATTTGCCATGATTTAAAATAGCAATCCAAGAAAACTATTTTTCTCACTAGAAATGATTAAACAAAGATGTCTAACTTTGGAGACCACATAATCACACATATGGAATATTTTTCCATCATGGAGACCAGTCCCCCAACTGGTGTCACTATGAGTAAGAAGATATTCCCAGGTTTACCTAAATCCATTCCCATTTCCCCAGATTACACATTATATATGCTCTATCATATGAACTTGTGAAAAGGATATGAATGGAGTAGATAGGACCTTTATAAAAAGATAAAGAGGCATCTCCAGGGATTTCAAAGCTTCCTTCAGAAATACTTTAAATAATTCAAGGGTTTCTGCAACAAGACAGAATCCTCTAAAATTTAGAGGAATTACTATTGTTAATTACAATGCAATTTACTCTTACAAGTTCTCCATTTTAATTCTTACTGATGTCTGCTTTTAATCAATGTTTCTCTTTGAGCTAGAAGAGCAGTGATTTTCTTGGCTGCTTCTTCACCAAGAGATTTGCTTTTCTTTCCAGATCTTGGTCTTCAGCTTCTTGTCTACTAAGAGAAGCCCAGAAAAAAGTGTGCAGAGTCACATATAGGGATTCTATGGTCTGAAATATTGTTAAAATATTGTTTGGTTCCAGAACTTCCCTGAGCTAATGCTGAACAATGTTTTCTATTTCCCTCTATGCCATGATTATCACTCATTCATCTGTTTGATCATTTGTTATTGCATTTATCTATTCATCCAACACACATTTGTTGAACATACTTTAATTTCCAGGCACGGTCAGGCACTGAAATTTACAAAGAAGAACAAGATGCAGCTTGTGAGGCCTTTCATTTACAAGAGAGACATGGGATGAGTAAGTGTAACGTAAGTGCTTTATTCTATATAAAACTCAAACTTGCCTTGTAAGCTAGCACTATGGTCTGAATGTTTGTGTCCTCTAAAAATTCATCTGTTGAAATCCTAGCCCTCAAAGATGATGAAATTAGGAGGTGGGGACTTTGAGAAGTGGTTAGGTCATGAGAGTAAAGCCCTCATAAATGGGATTAATGCCTTTTAAAAGGTTCCAGAGAGCTCCTTGGCCACTTCCTCCATGTGAGAGCACTGTGGGACCATGATCTTGATCTTTTAGCCTCCAGAACTGTGAGAAATAAATTTCTGTTGTTTATAAGCCATCCAGTCTGTGGCATTTTGTTGTAGCAGCCCAAATGCCCTAAGACAGTTAAGTAGGACACATGTTATTCTCTCTTTATAGCAAAGAAATGGAGGGTTATATGATTAAGTAAAATGTGTAGGGTTCTACAAATAGTAAGTGTAGGACCAAGACAGAAATCCAGTTCCATAATTCCAAATCTGCATTCTTCTCATTGCCATGCTCCCAGACGCTAATGTCCTTCCTTGAGAAGCTTCTGGAAGCAGCACTGTGGATGTCACTGCTTTACTGACCCTTGCCATCTGTGTCAGAGACCATTAAGTATGTTCATAAACAGATAAATTCACCAAATAGACTAATATTTTATTCCCTTTATCTGTTAATAGCAAAGACAAGCTTATACTGTGCCCAAAAGTTTTCTATTGCTGTATTTAGCAATAGTGAACTTTGAAATCCAATTGAGCCCCACCCATGCATGGAGGACTCAGACTCATCCCTCAAAGCAAACTAACATACATCTTTCCAATGATGTTATCTCTACCACATGTTTTCCTTTCGTGAAACAACCCAAATTATCATGGTGTTCACTGCAGAGTCAAATTTTAATACACAGCAAGCCAAGTTGTGATAAGCTTGAGAGAGAGATAAAGCTAGGTCTGTATCACTGGCATAACAATACAAGCTGATTGACTACTTAGAAATGATTTACCCGAAAGCAGAATTTAAACATGAACATGAATGGTGGAGAGACCAGAACTGGACTAGAAGAAAAACACATAGAGTAATTATAACTTAAATTACAGTACAGGAATTGTAAACAAATAACCTCAGGTTTGGATAGGACTTCACCCCCTCTCCCGTACCTTCGGACCTCTGGGGTGATACATGGTATGATCTAGAACTGGCCAAAAAGAGCCTTCCACATCCTAGTGCCATCGGTCACATTATCCCAGCTAGACCAGTGAGACTCAATTTGGGGACTTTTGTTTGGACCACAAGGTAAAAAGCAACTCCTTCCCCTGCCTTTCTTCCCCCCTCCTTCCCTTCCTCCCTTCTTTTCTTCCCTTCTTTTTTCCCAGTGATTTTGTATCTCTTTGAAAAATTATAGATTATTAGGGACAGTGACTCCTTAGCTGTGCAGTCCACAAAATTCAGCCTTGCCCCTTGCCTTGGTGTTCAGTGGACAACTGAGCTATGTTTTGAGGAAAACTGCCTAGAATGATTTAAATTTTACTTCTTAATGAAAAATAAATTCTATTATGAAATCCATAGACCAGAAACAGTTAAATGCTTGCAAAGTTAATGGCATTTTCAGCTGCTATAATAAAATGCAATATTTTATATTAAAGATCACAGCCATTTAAAATTATCCAATAAACTTGGTACACTGATTTCATCACAATGCTCTAGTCTCTTCCTCATAATCTCTTTAACCTAGCTAATTTCCCTTAAAAAAAAACACTTTAAGTTTCAGCAAGATTCCATGAGTATGCAGGTTTAAATGGTTTGCTTAATATTCAGAACTTAAAGGGGAAGAATGGCTTCTAAAAGTAAAGGTCTCTGAAGACCTACATCTGAAATCCCCAAGGTGGAAATATTGTCTCAGTTGGCTTTTCTTTTCTCTTTATTCTTTCATTCAGAATTTTTGAGGAACTACACACCTTAACATGGTCTCACTGTCTAGTGGCAGAGAGGGGTGAGAAAATAAATTATTAGAGTGTTTTATGTTTCCTTTTAAAAAATTTTAGGAATGATAAGGCAACATGAATTTTGTTTCTTGTATGTATATATACATATATTTTCAATATGTGTATGATTCAAGGAAATATTGTGTCTAGCAAGTAATTGCTGCACAACTTCATGTGATGAAGAGATTTGAGCTTTATGAAAATGTATTTAAGACTATCTTAAGCCTTATTACAAATTAAAGAACATTAAGATCCTATTCATTTTTATAATGACACGGTTAAAATGGAGGTTAGAGATGCCCATGGGCTGGGTTCATATTCCCTGGATTATCCATTTTATTAATACCAACATGTCTTCCTTTTAGAATGCCAAGCCATTGAGCTCTCAGGTGGCAAAGTTTAACTCTTTGTTATTCCAGCATATATTTAAGAACAAAATGTTCCCCTAGATCCATCAGTTGTTGCAGTAGTTTTTTTAATTTAAGTTTAAATATTCAATCTTATATTGGTTTCAAATGTACAACACAATGGTTCAACAGTTACCCATATTATTGAATCCTCACCCCTTCTAGTGCAGTTACTATTTATCAATATAGGAAGATGTTATAGAATCATTGGCTATATTCTCCATGCTGTACTATCATCCCTGTGACCAACTTATATTATGACTGAGAAATTTTGTGCCCTTTTATCCCCCTCACTCCCCACCCACTCACCCCCAAACCCCCCCTTGGTAACCACTAGTTACTTCTCAGTGTCTATGAGTCTACTACTGTTTTGTTCCTTCTGTTTTGCTTTATATTTATATTCCACAAATAAGTGAAATCATATGGTATTTTTTTTTCTCCACCTGGCTTATTTCACAGAACATAATACCCTCTAGCTCCATCTATGTTGTTGCAAATAGCAGGATTTCTTTTCTTTTTTTGGCTGAATAATATTCCATTGTGTATATGTACCACATCTTCTTATTCATCTATTTATGGACACTTACGTTGTTTCCATATCTTGGCTATTGTAAATAATGAGGTGATAAACACAGGGGTGCATATATCTTTTCAAATCAGGATTTTGTTTTCTTCAGATAAATTCCTAGAAGTGGAATTACTGGGTTGTATGGTATTTCTATTTTTAGTTTTTTGAGGAACCTCCATACTGCTTCCCACAGCCGTTGCACCAATTTACATTCCCACCAACAGCATAGGAGGTTTCCTATTTCTTCACATCCTTGCCAACATTTGTTATTTCTTGTCTTTTCGATAGCGGCCATTCTAACTGGTGTGAGGTGATATCTCATTGTGGTTCTGATTTGCATTTCCCTGATGATTAGCAATGTGGAGCAACTTTTCATATGCCTGTTGGCCATTTGTATTTCTTCTTTGGAGAAATGTCTGTTCAGGTTCTTCACCCATTTTTTAATTGGGTTATTTGATTTTTGGGTGTTGAGGCATATGAGTTCTTTATATATTTTGGATGTTAACCCCTTATCAGATGAGTCATTTACAAATATATTCTCCTTTACTGTAGGATGCCTTTTTATTTTGCTGATGGTGTCCTTTGCTGTACAGAAGCTTTTTAGTTTGATGTAGTTCCACTTGTTCATTTTTTATTTTGTTTCCCTTGCCTAAGGAGATGTGTCCTAGAATAAATGACATGTTCAAGAGATTTTTACCTATGTTTTCTTCTAAGAGTTTTATGGTTTCATGACTTACATTCAGGTCTTTGATCGATTTTGAGTTTACTTTTGTGTATGGAGTTAGACAATAATCCAGTTTCATTCTCTTACATGTAGCTGTCTAGTTTTTCCAACACCAGTTATTGAAGAGGCTGTCTTTTCCCCACTGCATACTCATGGCTCCTTTATTGTATATTGATTGACCATATATACATGGGTTTATTTCTGGGCTCTCAATTCTGTTCCATTGACCTATGGGTCTTTTCTTGTGCCAGTACCATACTCTTTTGATTACTGTAGCTTTGTAGTAGGGCTTGAAGCCAGGGAGCATAATCCCCCTAGCTTTGTTCTTCTTTCTCAGGATTGTTTTGGCTATTTGTGGTCTTTTGTGGTTCCATATGAATTTTAGAACTGTCTATTCTAGTTCATTGAAGAATGCTGTTAGTATTTTTATAGGGATTGCATTGAATCTGTAAATTGCTTTGGGCAGGATGGCCATTTTGACAATATTACTTCTTCCTATCCATGAGCATGGGGAAATTCTCAGTGATATTTTTAATGCTTTCATTTGAAAACTCTAGGCCCAAAATTACAGATTGAATTTTGGGCAAGCAGTTTAAACTTGAAACTAGTTTGTAAGGCAAAGATGTTGATTTGTCTGTTTTTGGTTACCTATAAACACATATACCTAATATTGCCATAATGGGTAGGCTAAGGTTTAAAATAAAATGTGAAAACGCCTTAATACCTTAAGGGAAAGTAAATGTATAACCCATGATAAATGCTAAAAGAGGTGTTAAGGACACCAACACTAGCTATGTACTAATGTCTCAGCATCTTTACAATAAGTTTTCTATATTAATTCTCAGAAAACCCTGTGAGATTGACATTATTATCCCTGGGGACCTCTCTGCTCTCTCTCCTGAGGTGGGCCCCAACCTCAAAGGCGGCTGTAGGGGCTGGGAGAGCCTGGGGGAGCCTGGATATTCTAATCCTCTGCAACCAGGTGCCGAGAGTGAGCACCTGCCATTTCCCAGTCCAATGCCCCTGATTTCTGGGGTTTCCTTCCAGGCAGCATCTGATTAGACTAGGAGGCTAAATGTAGATGTCCAACTACCTGGTTCATTACTTACCTTTTACTCTCACCAAAGTCAGCCCCAGGAAGCAACAGGTCACCAATATCAAAGGCTCTCCCAGTGCCCAGGCACAAAGCAACCCTTCCCTGCATAATCATTTTCTTCCTCTTGACATATATTTTTGTCTGTAACCTAGTCTCCTTCCAAACTCCATTCCAGATAATTCTTAAAGCAACATTAGTTCAATTACGAGGCACGGTTTTCTTTGTAATGTTATTATGTTAAAGCATGGATGTTACTGTAAGGACAACCTGATGTAGAGTATGACTGCCTACTTCTGACCAAGACCTTTATATATACATATTTATATATATGATATATATAAATATATATAAACATACATAATATATTTATTTCTACCTGGTCAGAGTCCCACTTTGCTCCTGAGATTTCCCACTCTGTGGTTAAAAGAATGAAAATCATATCATAGTTCTGCGTCTTTCTCTCCTTGTTTTGTCTCTGTCTCTCCCACTGCTCTCTGGTTGATCTGCTTAGTTCCTTTCCCTCTTTAAATCAACTGCTGCTATTTCTACTAGTTAACCCTTGTTATCTCCCTGTTGTACAGATGACTCCTTGGAGGTCTCTTATTAATTCCTGTTTTACAAATAAAGACAATGAGGCTCAGAGAAGTTAGGGGCATCACTATAACACTAGGGCAAATATTGGAATTCAAACTGTTTTATTCCAAAGCCCATATGCTTTTATTCCATACTCTGTGGCTCCTCTCATGATTGCTTCATTTATGATTGACTTTGAAAATTAAGTTGTAAGGGAATGAACTTTTTGGATTATTTAACATGACTCATCCCCTATGGCCAATTATCCTGCTGTTGAATATTTTCAACAGCATATAAATAAAATGTATATATGCACACATTATAATATTTTTCATTATTATTTCACGTACAGACATACTAAAATTGATTTGTTTTCTCCTTAGATTTTTAGTAAGAATCAATCTTTTCATATAGCCTTGCAGCTTTTAAGAAAATTGTGCTGCTTTTACATAAAGATCTTGTGGAAGAATGTTATCCATGGGAGAAAAATGAAGGGATAAATAAGATACAAGATTAACTCTAGTTTCTCAAAATAATTCTGCCCTTGGTTCAGTTTTTATGATTTTATTGGCATTGGCATATGTAAATATAACTATTGATGTACTTCCTATGCCAGGGTCCAAGCAGCCAATAATTATAGTTTGCACTGGAAGGTGAAAATATTTCCAAGGTTATCTGTATTTTGAAGTTTTGCCTGCGGTTTATTTTCTACAAAGTTCTTCTTACTTTATGGAAAGCATTTTATTTTATTTGAAGGATTTTAGGACAAGCTAATCTCATAAATGATGATTATTTGAGATCATAAAATAGAATATATCCTTGAACTTCTATTTCTTTTAGATCAAAGTTATCACTAAAATGCTTCTTCTCAAGTTCCTAAAAGTCAATAACGATATGTGTATCAGTGTTATTGTCAATAAATTCCATTGTCTTGTTTTATTTCTATTTTATGCATTTAATCAGATTAATCTGCTAACAAGCCAGACTGTGGAAGACCTTGGTTTGAATCATACAAATGATTTGAATACCTACTATGGATTGGGTGCTGTGCTGTATACTGAGTACAAAATATCATGCAAGACAAAGTCCCTTTTCTAGTTGGAAAGACTAGTAAGCAAGTATCTCACCTGTTACTTCCCATTTTCTTGGGGTGGTAGAGGAGAACTTTAAAAGCAAAAACTGGTGAAAATGAAGACTGAGAGTCCAGAAATCTAGACTGTTTACTGTCTGATCAGCTCATGCTTCAAAACAGGCCTTTTGCTACCTCTCCCTGTTTGTTGGCTGTAGCCCTTTTGCTGTATCCCCAAAATAACGGTATCTACTTGGCCTAGTCCAACAGAGTGGCAGACATGGCCCAGCTGAGATCAAGAAGCAGGTGAAATGGGCATGATATATTTACTTATTCACTTATTCCAACAAATACGTTTTAGTTCTAACAGACCCTTTTGGAAGGCCAGAGTTGTTGTGAAGATGAGAAGTAAGTGGAGAAGGACTTCGGTTTCTGAGCAGGTTGTGATAGGCCAACACTCTAACATGAGCAAAGAGAAAATAATACAAAAGTCCTTTTCAAAAGCATCAGAGAGCTGTGAAAGCAATGAAGTAAATAAACTAAACTTCTAGAGAGCAAGTAACAATTCTGAGGCGGCCTGATGACAGCCAGCCGTTTTCCTCTGAGGGCTTTGCCAGTTCTGGAGGTGCGCTGATGCTTGGGCTTGACCCAGTAGAGGGGCTCAGCTAGAAGAACAGAAACCAGCAAAGCTTTTGGTAATCTTGCTCAGTGACGGAAACTTCAGGTGCCTCAAATGCATGCCTGGTTCTCCCCCATAATGGAATCTCCCAAAGTCTCACAGAGCTTAGAAAACCAATTCTCATAGGGAAGAAGTTTA
This sequence comes from Smutsia gigantea, assembly GCA_032199065.1. Classification (NCBI taxonomy): domain Eukaryota; kingdom Metazoa; phylum Chordata; class Mammalia; order Pholidota; family Manidae; genus Smutsia; species Smutsia gigantea. Next base: position 79,645 of record JAVSCE010007267.1, read on the forward strand.
TCTATACACATGGCCAGTTTCCCCTTGACATTTGTCAAATCTTGAAGTGACAGGAGGACAAAAAAATAAGCCGAAAACTTCTGAAGGGCAGAAATATATCTCCTGCAGCCTTTTAGTACTGAAGAGGCAAAAAGCCATCATGCTTCCAATGAAAAGTCTGGGTTAGCCGTATGCCAGGAACAGGATTAAATCAGAAGTGATTGAATCTTATTAAAGCTTTACCCCAGTCAAGTTCCTGATTGGATTTATGTTATTAGGCCCATTCTCTGCCTAATAGAAGTGTATTAGTCTGCTTGGGCTGCCATGACAAAATACCTTAGACTGGGTGGTTTCAACAACAGAAATTTATTTCTCCTAGTTCTGGAGGCTGGTAAGTCCAAGATCAAGGTTCTGGCCAATTTGGTTTCTGATGAGGGTTCCCTTCTTGGCTGGCCTTCTTGCTGTGCCCTCACAGGGCTTTTCCTCAGTGTGTGAGAGCAGAGAGAGAGGCCGGGGGTTGGGGAAGATATTCTTTCTCTTCTATCAGATTAAGACCCCACTCTTACGACCTCCTTTGATCTTAATTACTTCCTTAGAGGCCCGTCTCTAAAAACAGTCACATGGGAATTTGAGATTCGGTTTAGGAATTTGGGGAGGACAAGATTCATCTGTAGTAAGAGAAGGGGAATTGTGTGTGTGTGTGCGTGTGTGTGCGTGCGTGCGTGTGTGCGTGCGTGCGTGCGTGTGTGTGTGTGTGTGTGTGTGTATAACCACAATTTCTGGAAACCTCTCTGGGCCTTTTATACACAGCATCCTATCTACAATCAAGAGTTACTAGGCATGTAAAAAGGCAAGGTCATGTGACCAATAGTCACAGGGAAAAGAACCAACAAAAGCAAATAAATGATCCATCCACATAACTGAAGTGAGCAGAGAAGAACTTCAAAACCTCGATAACTGGGGACTTCTGGCAGGTGGAAGAGAGTGACAGCTAACTACTTGCCCCCCAATATTTCCTCCTCAAATGATTCAAAATAATAAGGTAGGATATGTAAAACCATGCCCTTGGCACAACTTAAAGACAGAAAAGCCAAAATTTTTAAATGTGGCTAAAAAGAGAAAAATCCCCACAAGCCAATGCGTGATCTCTCATACTCTGGCTCAACACATGTACTGCTGCAGGGCTCTGTAAGGGGGAAAGGCAGGGTGAGAAAAGCACCAGGAAAGTCAAAAAGGGAAACTACTAAGGGGGCTTAACATTCACCAAAAACTATCAAAGAGACTAAGTTCACCCTCCATGTGAAAAGATGTACCCAGGCAGAGCCGAACATGGAACACAGCAAAAGACTTCAGGACTCCTGTGACCTTCAGTTTGTGATAAGATGATAGGAGAAGAAGGAGGAGAAAATTGGGAACTTCTGAGCCCTGTGTTTCATCTTCAGTGTGGTCATAGAGGGGTTGCTCTTTCTCTTTTCACCCCCACGGCTTGCATTTTGCCCTATTTGGTACAAGGAGATGTGATCGCCATGAGCCATACGGCCTGATTATCCTGGTGTAACTCTTCATTTAAATTTGTAGGATTTAATCGAAGTTGCTAATATTTTTTAGCCTTGTTTCCTGGGTATAAGAAAAAGAATTAGAGCTGAATTTGAATTCTGACTCTTGCTTACAGACTTCAGGCAAACCTGAGTCTTGCTTTTTCACTTTGTAAAGTTGGAATAATAATAACTCTATATAATAAAACCTAAGACTCACTGCCAGTCATTAGTAACATTCAATAAATATTACCCCATTAAAAAAATGTGATCTTCTTTCCTTAGTGAGTATGAACTCATTTTCTATCACTATTTTAAAAAATAACCCAGAACTGTGTTTCCTAAGGTCATTTGTTTCAGTTAAGGTTTGTGACTGCAAACAGAAACTAACTCTGGCTGATTCAAGAAGAAAATTATTTAATTAAAGGATATTAGGTAGATCACAAGATCTCCAGACAAGTTTGAGAAACAGTCTTGGAGTCCACATAATCTGGAAAAAGTGCTCCAAACCAAGCCCCAGCACTACCCATACACACCTAGGGCACGTGGGACTCCAGTTGCAGTGGGTACTAGCAGCAGCTGGTGCATCCAGCTCCTCTGATCCTGGATCCAAGATGCTGACCACACAGCTCCTAGTTTCTGGGTGTGGCATTGCTAGGAGTGAATCCTTGAAGTTTCTGATTCTATATGTCACCAGCTGCTGAACCAGCGTGTGGGACAGGCTCATCGCATTGGCCACGCTTATGTGTCTTGTGTCTTGTGTCTGTGTGTTGGCTACAGGGTCACCTGGAAGAGTGCCTCTCAGGTGTTTCCATCTTCTCTAAGGTGTGCTGAACCCTGGCTTATAAGGTGGTGGGGTACCCCAGAATATGAAAGGGACCCAAGTATTGGTTAGTCAAAAAATGACAAAAGCACACATTATATGAGGAGATGCAGTAAGCATCGCACAAGAAAATGGGGAGTATGTTTGACAATCAGATAAATTAAGGAAATGCTCTTCACCCTTCTTTTCCCCCCTTACTCTATCCTGTTCTTTACCTTCATCTCACTTAAACCTTCACATTCGTTAGGCAATTTCTCTTCTCACTCAAGAGTGTAGATGATCCCTAACTTACAATGGCTTGATTTTTTTATTTTACAATGATGCAAAAGTGATACACATTCAGTAGAAACCATACTTTGAATGTTGATCTTTTCGTGGCTAGTGTTAATGCAGTATGATACTCTCTGCTTATGTGGGGCACTGTCAGTGAGCTCCAGTGTCTGAGGCTAAACAACTGATAGATACATGACAGCCATTCTGTAACCATATAACCATTCTGTATTTCACTTTCAGTACAGATAAACTACATGAGCTAGTGTGGGTAAAACTGCAATATTTCCAGAACCTCTTGCCTGGCCTTAGTACATCTCCATATCAATAGATGTTACACCATCCACAACAACATGGGACAATACTAAAGGGGCCGATGGGGATTGGATTAAAGATGGCAGCATGAGAGGTGAGACAGAGGCTTCCTCCTAAAACCTCATATAATATGAAAATAAAGCTACTACAACTACTCTTGAAAGAGCAACGGGAAAGAGGACTGCAACAAACTGTATACACCTGGAGACAAGAGCAGTCCTCACAGAAAAGGGTGACATACTAAAGCTGTGGTCCTGCGGGATCCAAGCCTTTCCCCCACCCCAGCTCACCTTCAGGAGGAACAGGAACAGAGCAGGGAGGAAGTGGAGATGTGGGACTGCTGAATACCTAACTCTGGAGATCTGCTCTGGGAGCACAAATCTACATTTCATGGTGCTTGCATGATACTCTTGTAATTAGGGGGTTGGAAAGCTAAGACAGGCAGAATTCCTGGAGAGACTAAGAATCCAGCTGCTTGTGAAAGCAGGGATCCATACCAAGCTGCTCAGGGACAAAAGAAAGGCAGACAGTCTGAGAGACTTCCTAACAAAGAAGCCCTTAGCAAGAGGGCTGCTAAAGGGGCAAGGACTGCACGGAGCTTACTGCTCAGGAGAAAGGACAGGCAGACAAAATTGTCCAGGTGCACTCTGCCCAGCAGGTTGGGAGCTTTCACGATCTTCAGGTGCTCCAGCTCCCTGGCTGCCTACACAGCTCCAAGAGCCCCTTCTGTTACAGGCAGACTAGTGAGCCTTTCTTCTGGCGAGCCCCACCGGGCTTGCAAACTGGGAAATCCTTCCCTGGTGTTAGGCCAGCCAGACGGAAGATCTGTCTACAGCAACTAAAAATGCAAAGCACAGAGGCTTACACCTATGAGCTCAGCCCACTGGTTCAGGCAGTGGAGACAGGCATAGCAGCCAGGAACCAGGAAACAGCCCTTTCCTCCCGGAGGCACCAATACCACTCCCCTACAATCCCCGCATTGCTTCAGGGGCTGAGCAACTCCAGAGAGTAGAGCTTCTGGGCACGAGAGGGCGCCATACACAAATATGAAACTCCAAAGGAACCTGGTCCAGAGTAAAATTATGAATACAACACCTGAGAAAGATTTAAATGATACGGACCTTATGACTCTCCCTGAAAGGGAGTTCAAAATAAAAATCATTAACATGCTCATGGAGGTACGGAAAGATATTCAAGAACTCGGGAATGAATTCCGGTCAGAGATCCAATCATTGAAGAACACAATGGATGGTATTAAAAGCAGATTGGATACGGTGGAGGAGACAATAAATGAAATAGAAACTAGAGAAGAGGAATACAAAGAAGCTGAGGCACAGAGAGAAAAAAGGATCTCTAAGAATGAAAGAATATTGAGAGAAATGTGTGACCAATTCAAACGGAACAATATTCGCATTATAGGGGTACCAGAGGAAGAAGAGAGAGAAAAAGGGATAGAAAGTGTCTTTGAGGAGGTGACTGCTGAAAACTTCCCCAATCTGGGGAAGGAGATAGTCTCTCAGGCCATGGAGGTGCACAGATCTCCCAACACAAGGGACCCAAAAAAGACAACATCAAGACATATAGTAATTAAAATGGCAAAGATCAAGGATAAGGACAGACTATTAAAAGCAGCCAGAGAGAGAAATAGGATCACATACAAAGGAAAACCCATCAGGCGATCATCAGACTTCTCAGCAGAAACCTTACAGGCCAGAAGGAAGTGGCATGATGTATTTAATGCAATGAAGCAGAAGGGCCTTGAACCATGATTACATTATCCGGCAAGATTATCATTTAAATTTGAAGGAGGGATTAAACAATTCCCAGATAAGCAAAAGCTGAGAGAATTTACCTCCCACAAACCATCTCTACAGTGTATTTTGGAGGGACTGCTATAGATGAAAGTGTTCCTACAGATTAATAGCTGTCACCAGAGGTAATAAAACCACAGTAAAGAAAATAGAACAGATAATTACTAAGAAAATGCAAAATTAAATTAACTATTCCCAAAGTCAATAAAGGGATAGACAAACAGTACAGAATATGATACCTAATATATAAAGAATTGAATAGAAAGAAAAAGGAGGAAACAAACAAAAAAACAAACAACCGTTAGATTGTGTTTGTAATAGCATATTAAGTTAGCTGTTAGACTTTTAGACAGTAGGGAAGTTAACCTTGAATCTTTGGTAACAACGAAACTGAAGCCTGCAATGCCAATAAGTACATACCTATCCATAATCACCCTAAATGAAAATGGACTGAATGCACCAGTCAAAAGACATAGAGTCACTGAATGGATAAAAAAACAAGACCCATCTATATGCTGCCTTCAAGAGACTCACTTTAAACCCAAAGACATACACAGACTAAACGTGAAGGGATGGAAAAAGATATTTCATGCAAACAACAAGGAGAAAAAAGCAGGTGTTGCAGTACTTGTATGAGACAAAATAGACTTCAAAACGAAGAAAGTAGCAAGAGATAAAGAAGAACATTACATAATGATAAAGGGGTCAGTCCAACAAGAAGATATAACCATTATAAATATATATGCACCCAACACAGGAGTGCCAGCATATGTGAAACAAATACTAACAAAATTAAAGGAGGAAATAGACAGCAATGCCTTCATTTTAGGAGACTTCAACACACCACTCACTCCAAAGGATAGATCAACCAGACAGAGAATAAGTAAAGACACAGAGACACTGACCAACACACTAGAAAAGATGGACCTAACAGATATCTACAGAACTCTGCACCAAAAAGCAGCAAGATACACATTCTTCTCAAGTGCACATGGAACATTTTCGAGAATAGACCCCATACTGGGCCAGAAAAAGAACCTAAGTAAATTCAAAAATATTGAAATCCTACCAACCAACTTCTCAGATCACCAAGGTATAAAACTAGAAATAAATTTTAGAAAGAAATCAAAAAGGCTTACAAATACATGGAGACTTAACAACATTCTCCTAACTAATCAATGGGTTAACGACCAAATCAAAACAGAAATGAAAGAATATATGGAGACTAATGACAACACAAAGCCACAACTTCTGTGGGATGCAGCAAAGGCAGTTCTAAGAGGAAAGTATATTGCAATCCAGGTCTATTTAAAGAAGGAAGAACATTTCCAAATGAATAGTCTAAAGACACAATTACTGAAATTGGAAAAAGAAGAACAAATGAGGCCCAAACTCACCAGAAAGAGGGACATAATAAAGATCAGAGAAGAAATAAATAAAATTGAGAAGAATAAAACAATAGAAAAAATGAATAAAACCAAGAGCTGGTTCATTGAAGAAATAAACAAAATAGATAAACCCCTAGCCAGACTCATTAAGAGAAAAAGAGAATCTACACACATAAGCAGAATCAGAAATGAGAAAGGGAAAATAACGACGGAACCCACAGAAATACAAAGAATTATAAGAGAATATTATGAGAATCTATATGCTAACAAGCTGGAAAACATAGAAGAAATGGACGACTTCTTAGAAAAATACAACGTTCCAAGAATGATCAAGCAAGAAACAGAAAAACTAAACAGACCAATCAGCAGCAACAAAATTGAATCGGTAATCAAAAAACTACCCAAGAACAAAACCCCTGGACCAGATGGATTCACCTCTGAATTCTGCCAGACATACAGAGAAGAAATAACACCCATTCTCCTTAAAGTTTTTCGAAAAATAGAAGAGCAGGGAATACTTCCAAACTCATTCTATGAAGCCAGCATCACTCTAATACCAAAACCGGGCAAAGACCTCACCAAAAAAGAAAATTACAGACCAATATCCCTGATGAATGTAGGTGCAAAAATACTCAACAAAATATTAGCAAACCGAATTCAAAAATAGATCAAGAGGATCATACACCATGATCAAGTGCGATTCATCCCAGGGATGCAAGGATGGTACAACATTCGAAAATCCATCAACATCATCCACCACATCAACAAGAAGAGGAACAAAAACCACATGATCATCTCCATAGATGCTGAAAAAGCATTTGACAAAATTAAGCATCCATTCCTGATTAAAACTCTCAACAAAATGGGTATAGATGGCAAGTACCTCAACATCATAAAGGCCATATATGACAAACCCACAGCTCACATCATACTTAACAGGAAGACGCTGAAAGCTTTTCATCTAAGATCGGGAACAAGACAGGGATGCCCACTCTCTCCACTGTGATTCAACATAGTATTGGAGGTCCCAGCCATGGCAGTCAGACAAAACAAAGACATACAAGGCATCCAGATTGGTAAAGAAGAAGTCAAATTGTTACTATTTGCAGATGACATGATAGTGTACATAAAAAACCCTAAAGACTCCACTCTAAAACTACTAGAACTAATATATGAATACAGCAAAGGTGCCGGATACAAAATTAACACACAGAAATCTGTTGCTTTCCTATACACTAATGATTAACTAACAGAAAGAGAAATGAGAAAAACAACTCCATTCACAATTGCATCAAAAAGAATAAAATACCTAGGAATAAACCTAATGAAGGAAGTGAAAGACCTGTACTCTGAAAACTACAAGACACTCCTAAGAGAAAATAAAGAGGACACAAACAAATGGAAATGCATCCCATGATCTTGGCTAGGAAGAATAAATATTGTCAAAATGGCTATACTACCTAAAGTAATCTACAGATTCAACGCAATCCCTATCAAACTACCAAAAGCTTTCTTCAATGAACTGGAACAAATAATTCTAAAATTCATACGGAACCACAAAAGACCCCAAATAGCCAAAGCAATCCTGAGAAGGAGGAATAAAACGGGGAATTACGCTCCCTGGCTTCAAGGTCTACTACAAAGCCACAGTAATCAAGACAATTTGGTATTGGCACAAAAACAGACCCACAGACCAGTGGAACAGAATAGAAAATCCAAATATTAACCCAAACATATACAGTCAATTAATATTTGATAAAAGTGCCTTGGATATACAATGGGGAGATGACAGCCTCTTCAGCAGCTGGTGTTGGAAAAACTGGACAGCTACATGTAAGAGAATGAAACTGGACTACTGTCTAGCCCCATACACAAAGGTAAACTCAAGGTGGATCAAAGACCTGAATGTAAGTCATGAAACCATAAAACTCTTAGAAAAAAACATAGGCAAAAATCTCTTGGACATAAACATGAGCAACTTCTTCATGAACATATCTCCCCGGGCAAGGGAAACAAAAGCAAAAATGAACAAGTGGGACTATATCAAGCTGAAAAGCTTCTGTACAGCAATGGACACCATCAGTAGAACAAAAAGACATCCTACAGTATGGGAGAATATATTCATAAAAAACGTATCTGATAAAGGGTTGACATCCAAAACATATAAAGAACTCATGCACATTAACAAACAGAAAGCAAATAATCCAATTAAGAAATGGGCAGAGGACATGAATAGACACTTCTCCAAAGAAGAAATTCAGATGGCCAACAGGCACATGAAAAGATGCTCCACATCGCTAATCATCAGAGAAATGCAGATTAAAACCACAATGAGATATCACCTCACACCAGTGAGGATGGCCAACATCCAAAACATAAAGAACAACAAATGTTGGCGAGGATGTGGAGAAAAGGGAACCCTCCTACACTGCTGGTGGGAATGTAAATTAGTACAACCACTGTGGAAAGCAGTATGGAAGTTCCTCAAAAAATTCAAAATAGAAATACCATTTGACCCAGGAATTCCACTCCTAGGAATTTACCCTAAGAATGCAGCAGCCCAGTTTGAAAAAGACATATGCACCCCTATGTTTATTGCAGCACTATTTACAATAGCCAAGAAATGGAAGCAACCTAAGTGTCCATCAGTAGATGAATGGATAAAGAAGATGTGGTATATATACACAATGGAATATTATTCAGCCATAAGAAGAAAACAAAACCTACCATTTGCAACAACATGGATGGAGCTAGAGGGTATTATGCTCAGTGAAATAAGCCAAGCCGAAAAAGACAAGTATCAGATGATTTCACTTACATGTGGAGTATAAGAACAAAGAAAAAAATTGAAGGAACAAAACAGCAGCAGACTCAGAGAACCCAAGAACGGACTAATAGTTACCAAAGGGAAAGGGACTGGGGAAGATGGGTGGGAAGGGCGGGATAAGAGGGAAAAAGGGGCATTACGATTAGCAGATGTAATGTTGGGGGGGCATGGGGAGGTCTGTACAACTCAGAGAAGACAAGTAGTGATTCTATAGCATCTCACTACGCTGATGGACAGGGACTGTAATGGGGTTGGTGGGGGGGACTTGATGAAGGGGGTAGTTTAATAATCGTAATATTGCACATGTAATTTTGGATTAATGATCCAAAATCAATTATTTAAAAAAAAAGGGGCCGATACCCCTTGTCAGCGGGCAGATAGACTATACTGGGCCTCTGCCCATATTAGAAGGATATCGGTACGCCGTGACTTGTGTGGACATGGCTACTGGACTGTTGGTTGCTTTTCCTGCACATCATGCAGATCAGCAAACCACCAAGAGGGCCTAGAGCATCTCTTTGCAGGTGATTGAGAGTGATCAAAGCACCCACTTAACTGGACATGCATTACAACCATGGATACAGCAATTAGGAATAAAGTGGAAGTTTCATGTACCATATAACCCTACCATGGCAGGCATGATAGAGAGGTACAATGGTTTGTTGAAGTCTGGCCTGAAGTCAGACACCAATAGTCTATAGGGCTGGTCAGTTCTCTTATGGACAGTGAATAGCATTTGAATGAGAAGCCCCAAAAAGGAGCCTTGAGGCCTGTGGATGTGCTAACACACATTGCTGCCTCTCCTATATAACTGCATGTGCATACCAAAGAAGAGTTATAGAAGCCAGGATATGGCTCGCAGAGCAACATCTTGCTGCCAGGCCCAAATGCATTAAACCCTGGAGACTCTGTTGAGAGGATGTGGCCCTGGACATTTCAACACATGGACCAGCAATGACTGGCCCTTCTGGCACCTTGGAGAAAAGTCCTGAAAGGTGGCCTCATGTGTATTCCTGGAGTAACAGTGGAGTGTCCCCCAAAGATCATGGTAGTGTACCCAAAACGTCTGGGAGGTAAGAGCATCTTACAGGGAAATTTTGTTTTATCTTTATGGTCAGTGCATGTACCTCACTTAGCCCTATATACTGACCCATCTGTAACTCCCCCAGGGAGGAGGGTGAAGGTCTGGTACAGCAGACCAGGACCAGATGCCATTCCTGCCACTGTCCTATCGCAGGACCACTCTCTTTTTTTTTTTTTTTTTTTTTTTTTATTTTTAAATATAATTTATTTTATTATCATTAATTTAGAATTACATGTGCAATATTACGATTATTAAACTACCCCTTCATCAGGTCCCCCCCACCAACCCCATTACAGTCACTGTCCATCAGCGTAGTGAGATGTTACAGAATCACTACTTGTCTTCTCTGAGTTGTACTGCCCTCCCCGTGCCCCCCCAACATTACATCTGCTAATCGTAATGCCCCTTTTTCCCTCTTATCCCTCCCTTCCCGCCCATTTTCCCCAGTCACTTTCCCTTTGGTAACTATTAGTCCGTTCTTGGGTTCTGTGAGTCTGCTGCTGTTTTGTTCCTTCAGTATTTTTTCTTTGTTCTTATACTCCACATATGAGTGAAATCATTTGATACTTGTCTTTTTCGGCTTGGCTTATTTGACTGAGCATAATACCCTCTAGCTCCATCCATGTTGTTGCAAATGGTAGGATTTGTTTTCTTCTTATGGCTGAATAATATTCCATTGTGTATATGTACCACCTCTTCTTTATCCATTCATCTACTGATGGACACTTAGGTTGCTTCCATTTCTTGGCTATTGTAAATAGTGCTGCGATAAACATAGGGGTGCATCTGTCCTTTTCAAATTGGGCTGCTGCATTCTTAGGGTAAATTCCTAGGAGTGGAATTCCTGGGTCAAATGGTATTTCTATTTTGAGTTTTTTGAGGAACCTCCATACTGCTTTCCACAATGGTTGAACTAATTTGCAGTCCCACCAGCAGTGTAGGAGGGTTCCCTTTTCTCCACATCCTCGCCAACATTTGTTGTTGTTTGTGTTTTGGATGTTGGCCATCCTCACTGGTGTGAGGTGATATCTCATTGTGGTTTTAATCTGCATTTCTCTGATGATTAGCGATGTGGAGCATCTTTTCATGTGCCTGATGGCCATCTGAATTTCTTCTTTGGAGAAGTGTCTATTCATGTCCTCTGCCCATTTCTTAATTGGATTATTTGCTTCCTGTTTGTTAAGGTGCATGAGTTCTTTATATATTTTGGATGTCAACCCTTTATCAGATACGTTTTTTATGAATATATTCTCCCATACTGTGGGATGTCTTTTTGTTCTACTGATGGTGTCCTTTGCTGTACAGAAGCTTTTCATCTTGATATAGTCCCACTTGTTCATTTTTGCTTTTGTTTCCCTTGCCCGGGGAGATATGTTCATGAAGAAGTTGCTCATGTTTATGTCCAAGAGATTTTTGCCTATGTTTTTTTCTAAGAGTTTTATGGTTTCATGACTTACATTCAGGTCTTTGATCCACCTTGAGTTTACCTTTGTGTATGGGGCTAGACAGTAGTCCAGTTTCATTCTCTTACATGTAGCTGTCCAGTTTTTCCAACACCAGCTGCTGAAGAGGCTGTCATCTCCCCATTGTATATCCAAGGCACTTTTATCAAATATTAATTGACTGTATATGTTTGGGTTAATGTTTGGATTTTCTATTCTGTTCCACTGGTCTGTGGGTCTGTTTTTGTGCCAATACCAAATTGTCTTGATTACTGTGGCTTTGTAGTAGAGCTTGAAGTCAGGGAGCGTAATTCCCCCTGTTTTATTCCTCCTTCTCAGGATTGCTTTGGCTATTCGGGGTCTTTTGTGGTTCCATATGAATTTTAGAATTATTTGTTCCAGTTCATTGAAGAAAGCTGTTGGTAGTTTGATAGGGATTGCATTGAATCTGTAGATTGCTTTAGGTAGTATAGCCATTTTGACAATATTTATTCTTCCTAGCCAAGAGCATGGATGCATTTCCATTTGTTAGTGTCCTCTTTAATTTCTCTTAGGAGTGTCTTGTAGTTTTCAGAGTACAGGTCTTTCACTTCCTTCGTTAGGTTTATTCCTAGGTATTTTATTCTTTTTGATGCAATTGTGAATGGAATTGTTTTTCTGATTTCTCTTTCTGTTAGTTCATCATTAGTGTATAGGAAAGCAACAGATTTCTGTGTGTTAATTTTGTATCCTGCAACTTTGCTGAATTCAGATATTAGTTCTAGTAGTTTTGGAATGGAATCTTTAGGGTTTTTTATGTACAGTATCATGTCATCTGCAAATAGTGACAATTTGACTTCTTCTTTACCAATCTGGATGCCTTGTATGTCTTTGTTTTGTCTGATTGCTGTGGCTAGGACCTCCAGTACTATGTTGAATAACAGTGGAGAGAGTGGGCATCCCTGTCTTGTTCCCGATCTTAGATGAAAAGCTTTCAGCTTCTCGCTGTTAAGTATGATGTTAGCTGTGGGTTTGTCATATATGGCCTTTATGATGTTGAGGTACTTGCCGTCTATACCCATTTTGTTGAGAGTTTTAATCAGGAATGGATGCTGAATTTTGTCAAATGCTTTTTCAGCATCTATGGAGATGATCATGTGGTTTTTGTTCTTCTTTTTGTTGATGTGGTGGATGATGTTGATGGATTTTCGAATGTTGTACCATCCTTGCATCCCTGGGATGAATCCCACTTGATCATGGTGTATGATCCTCTTGATGTATTTTTGAATTCGGTTTGCTAATATTTTGTTGAGTATTTTTGCATCTACGTTCATCAGGGATATTGGTCTGTAATTTTCTTTTTTGGTGAGGTCTTTGCCCGGTTTTGGTATTAGAGTGATGCTGGCTTCATAGAATGAGTTTGGAAGTATTCCCTCCTCTTCTATTTTTTGGAAAACTTTAAGGAGAATCGGTGTTATTTCTTCTCTATATGTCTGGTAGAATTCAGAGGTGAATCCATCAGGCCCAGGCATTTTGTTCTTGGGTAGTTTTTTGATTACCAATTCGATTTCGTCGCTGGTGATTGGTCTGTTAGTTTTTCTGTTTCTTGCTTGGTCAGTCTTGGAAGGTTGTATTTTTCTAAGAAGTTGTCCATTTCTTCTATGTTTTCCAGCTTGTTAGCATATAGATTCTCATAATATTCTCTTATAATTCTTTGTATTTCTGTGGGGTCCGTCGTGATTTTTCCTTTCTCATTTCTGATTGTGTTTATGTGTGTAGATTCTCTTTTTCTCTTAATGAGTCTGGCTAGGGGTTTATCTATTTTGTTTATTTTTTCAAAGAACCAGCTCTTGGTTTCATTGATTTTTTCTATTGTTTTATTCTTCTCAATTTTATTTATTTCTTCTCTGATCTTTATTATGTCCCTCCTTCTGGTGACTTTGGGCCTCATTTGTTCTTTTTTTTCCAATTTCAGTAATTGTGTCTTTAGACTATTCATTTGGGAATGTTCTTCCTTCGTTAAACAGGCCTGGATTGCAATATACTTTCCTCTTAGAACTGCCTTTGCTGTGTCCCACAGAAGTTGTGGCTTTGTGTTGTTGTCTTTAGTCTCCATATATTCTTTGATTTCTGGTTTGATTTGGTCGTTAACCCATTGATTAATTAGGAGAATGTTGTTAAGTCTCCATGTATTTGTGAGCCTTTCTGATTTCTTTCTAAAATTTATTTCTAGTTTTATACCTTTGTGATCTGAGAAGTTGGTTGGTAGGATTTCAATATTTTTGAAATTACTGAGGTTCTTTTTGTGGCCTAGTATGTGGTCTATTCTGGAAAATGTTCCATGTGCATTTGAGAAGAATGTGTATCCTGTTGCTTTTGGGTGCAGAGTTCTGTAGATGTCTGTTAGGTCCATCTGTTCTAGTGAGTTGTTCAGTGCCTCTGTGTCTACTTATTCTCTGTCTGGTTGATCTGTCCTTTGGAGTGAGTGGTGTGTTGAAGTCTCCTAAAATGAATGCATTGCTGTCTATTTCCTCCTTAATTCTGTTAGTATTTGTTTCACATATGCTGGCGCTCCTGTGTTGGGTGCATATATATTTATAATGGTTATATCTTCTTGTTGGACTGACCCCTTTATCATTATGTAATGCCCTTCTTTATCTCTTGCCACTTTCTTCATTTTGAAGTCTATTTTGTCTGATACAAATACTGCAACACCTGCTTTTTTCTCTTTGTTGTTTGCATGAAATATCTTTTTCCATCCCTTCACTTTTAGTCTGTGTGTATCTTTGGGTTTGAGGTGAGTCTCTTCTAAGCAGCATATAGATGGGTCTTGCTTTTTTATCCATTCTTTTACTCTGTGTCTTTTGATTGGTGCATTCAGTCCATTTACATTTAGGGTGATTATCGATAGATATGTACTTATTGCCATTGCTGGCTTTAGATTCGTGGTTACCAAAGGTTCAAGGGTTGCTTCTTTAATATCTAACAATCTATCTTAACTTTCTTGTTAAGTTATTGTAAATACCGTCTGATGTTTCTTTACTTCTCTCCCTTGTTATTCTTCCTCCTCCATTCTTTATATACTATGTGTTTTATTCTTTGCCTTTAGTTAGTATTTGGATGGTCTGCTTTCTTTGCTATGATTTTATTTTCCCTGGTGACATCTTTTTAGCCTTAGGGTTGCTTCCCTCTAGAGCAGTCCATTTAAGATATCCTGTAGTGGTGGTTTATGAGAGGCAAACTCTCTCAACTTTCTGTCTGGAAATTATTTTATCTCTCCATCATATTTAAATGATAATCGTGCTGGATACAATATTCTTGGTTCAAGGCCCTTCTGTTTCATTACGTTAAATATATCATGCCATTCTCTTCTGGCCTGTAAGGTTTCTGTTGGGAAGTCTGATGATAGTCTGATGGGTTTTCCTTTGTAGGTGATCTTTTTTCTCTCTCTAGCTGCCTTTAATACTCTGTCTTTATCTTTGATATTTGCCATCTTAATTATTATGTGTCTTGGTGTTGTCTTCCTTGGGTCCCTTGTGTTGGGAGATCTGTGGGCTTCCATGGACTGCAAGACTATTTCCTTCCCCAGCGAGGGAAAGTTTTCAGCAATAATTTCTTCAAAGACACTTTCTATCCCTTTTTCTCTCTCTTCTTCCTCTGGTACTCCTATAGTGCGAATATTGTTCCGTTTGGATTAGTCAGACAGTTCTCTTAATATTCTTTCATTCCTAGAGATCCTTTTGTCTCTCTGCCTCAGCAGCTCTGTATTCCTGTCCTCTGATTTCTATTCCATTAACAGTCTCGTGCATCTCATCCAGTCTGCTGTTAAGCCTGTCAATCGCTTGTCTGATTTCTGCATTGTCTTTCCTCACTTCCCCCAGTTCCTCCTTCAGCTCTTGCACATTTCTCTGTAGATCCATCAGTATGGTTATGACTTTTATTCTGAATTCTTTTTCAGGAAGATTGTGCATTTCCATCCCTTCAGGCTCCCTCTCTGGGGTTGTCTGGTTGATCTTAGTCTGTACCATATTCCTCTGTCTTTTCATGGCTATAGAAGTGGTCACTGGTAGTTGCCACGTATGTCAGCTGGGCTCTTTAAGACCACCTTGTGGGGTGCCGAGTCCTCTCAGGTGTAGCTGCAGGCTCTGTGCTGTCCTGTATCTTCTGGTGTCTTTTTTAGGAATAGTTGTACTTGTTGTATTTTCATAAATACATATGGTTTTGGGAGGAGATTTCCGCTGCCCTGCTCACGTCGCCATCTTCCCGGAAGAAGTCAAATTAACCTTCTTATGCAACAATTCAACTTCTAGGAATCTCACCTATTGCAAATACATGAGTCTGGCTTTGTTTGAAGTCTTCATGCAGAGTCCCTCATTTGATTTTTCTCAAGAATCCTTGCTGCTGTACTGGACCCACGGGTTGCCATGGTTTTCAAAAAACATTTTAAATAATTTTAAATTGTGGTAAAGTTTACACAACATAAAATGTACCATCAGAACCACTTTAAGTGCAAATTACTGGGGCATTAGCACATTCACCCTGTAGTGCAGCCTCCCCACCTCCGTCTCCAGGACTTGTTCATCTTCCCAGACTGAACTTGGTCCCATGAAACACTAGCCCCTCCCTCCCCCGGCTCCTGGCCCCACCATCCCAGTCTTTTTGTCTATGGATGTGATGACTCAAGGGATCTCTTATTAGTGGGATCACACAGGATTTGTCCCGTGTCTGGAGATCTTATGGAGCACAGTGTGCTCAGTGTACATCACGTTTTGTCCAGCCAATCTGTCCACGATGGACATGGGGTGGGGGGCGCTCCTGCATTCCGGCCGTCATGTGTACTGCCGCCAGGAGCACGTCCCCGCTCACCCTGCTCTCCGCCCCCTGCCAGGCACCCAGAAGGGCTGCCGTTCAGCATGTGCCTCTGCTGTCCTCAAACTGCCTAAAGTTGGTTTTCAAACTGCCGAAATGTTCTCAGACATCTCGAAATGGCACCTGGCCCAGGGACCTATCCATCTCTATTGTCACTGATGTGTGGATGGCATCAGACCCCACCTTCCACACAAGCCTGTTCTCCAGCCACATGGAAATGCTCTCCTTTGGAGTCCCGGCCCTCTTCATCTGGTGTGGGCCCCCCTTTATCCGGGAGGGCTTCCTTCCACATCTCAGAGGCTCAGTCCCAGCTCCACCCCTGTGCCCCCCCATCTTCCCAGAGCATCACCCCAGCATGCTCTTAGCTGCATGGCTGAGGACTGTGTTTCACAATTATTTATACAAACCGACACTCTCTTAAGCTAACCTGTATTTCTTGAGAAGCTGCCCTTGACCCATGGAATCATGGGTTCCTTCCTCACAATGCCTGGCATTGAGCTCTGGCTCAGGGCAGCCGCTCAGCGAGTATTTGTTGAGTGACTGCAGGGCTGAAAGTCAGCCATGTGGTGTGAGAACCTTGTCCCAGGCAGTGCTGTTAAGTGTGTGGATTGCATGACTCCTCACCCCATGGAGAGCGTGCTCACCCCTCTGCTGCCACGAGAAGGCTGCCACCAGGACCAGTGAGCTCAGGGACCCGCCCACCTGGAGGATTGGTCCCCCAGGAAATAGAGGCATTTTCAGCCCTTCTGCTGCCGTGGAGGTCACGATGCAGCTTTGAGGTGCCACAGTCTGTGGCCAGGAGTCCATGAAAGCAGAGAGGCGTGTTGTGAGGCTGGAGCCAATGTGTGTGAGGATGGACCTGTCCTAGCAAAGGGAGCCAGGCTCACAGCAGGTGTCTGGGGTGTGCTGGACAGAGGCTGCAGGGCGGGATTAGGGGTCAGGCCCAGGGCTAAGGTAGGGATGCGGGCTGCCTGACAGGCAAGGGAAAAGATGGACCAAATACTGGGCTTTGTGGTGTCCAAATGCCTGGTGAGCTCACATGGCACATGTGCCTCATGTGCACATATGTGTACATGCCAGACCCAGCACACACATGGACACACGCATACCCAGATCCAGCACACACAGACATACACACACAGAGACCCAACATTGACACACACATGCATACATACACACAGAATCAATACACACATGGGTACACACACCCAGACCCAGCGCACACACAAACTCCACACCATCCCTATTAGATCAGGTTAGTGTGAGCCTGGAATTAGAAGAGTGGGCAGTGATTTATTTATCAGGCTCCCTCCTTCCCTGGAACAGTGCCATCCCTAGGGCACTGTACCCACAGGACCCCACACCTCTGTCTGCTTGCTCCTGCCCCCTGTGGACCCCAACCTTCCACCTTCCCTCCTTCACAATGCAGCTGCCCCACTTTCCCATCCCCAGAACCCTGCCCTCACCAGCTTCCAGAGAGGCAGCACAGTGGTAAACTGAGTCACTAGATTGTGGTCCTGACATTTCCATTTCCCTTAGGGAGCCTGCCCTGCAGTCTGAAGGATTCTGGTTACTTCCCTCCATGTCCTGCTGCAGACACCCTCCCCTGCCATGCTGCCTGATCCAAGCTACTTTTAGAAGATGGCTCATTCTAGAGTTTTTGCAAAGAGACTTTTCAGCCAATAAGACAAAGACAGAAAGATTGCATGGGTCAGCTGGCCCCTCTGCTGGTATGTCTCCCCAGCCAACTTCTTTTGTGATGTTCTGCCGTCAGTTTACTTCATGTCGCAAGGATCCCTACGTTTAAAAAAAAGTCTCAGTATTTTCTTAGGACACCAACTCTGGTCAGTCACTGGTCTCAAAGACCTCAGAGCCCACTTCCCTGATATCCAGGGGCTTCCCTTTGAGACCCAGTGCTCACTACGGGTCCATGTGGGCCTGTGAGCAGGAATGTGGGTCGTAGACTTTGACAGCCAGTGTGGCTGGGGCCCCTGCTCTGTGTCCTGGGACCACCATGAGTGGCCGGGCCTAGAGCTGAGTGTACAGTTCAGAGCCCCCATTCCAACTCCACTGAGGAGCTCTGCTCCCCAAACCGTGAGATAACCCAGATCCAGACCCCTGTCCCTGGCCAGCCCCCCTTGTGCCAGTTTGCAGGCACCCATAGACTCTGCCGACAGGCTCCCATGGCCCCTCACAGCTCAGACTGGGCAGCCGGGAGCGGGGCTGATGGAGGCTGTCTTGGTGATGGACCAGGTGAGGGGGACCAAGACAAACACCACTCCTGAACTGGTAGCCAGGGTGCCCGCTGAACCCACAGGCAGCTCCTGACTCCCAGCTCTCCCAAGAGCAAGCATCAAAAGTCTTTTGACTTAAAGATGGATCCAAAATTGTGGTGCTCATGTCAGTTAAAAGCTCTCACAGCATTTGATCAGAATCTTACTTTGTAAACCAAGGCTGAACTACCACCTTTCCCTGCCAATGGGGATGAAAACTTGCTGCCTCAGAAGCAAGGCCTGAGAGAAGTCAATTCCTTGGAAACCCACAAGTTTACACCAAAAATAAGTCTCTCAAAGAGCTAGGCTTGTCGGCTTTAATGGCTGTTGTCTAATCTTACTGGGCTTGCAATCTGCCCAGCTTTCGCCAAAGACAGGCTGCCGACCAGGATTGTCATGGAGTTGGGAGTGGGCGAGGCTGGCGAGGGCCCTGGGTGGTGTTCTGGCAGCAGGACCCTGAGAACGGGCCAGCCTGGGAGGCCTGCTGCAGTGCACGTTCTGACATCATCCCCTGAGGACCAAGCCATGCTCAGCGACAGGCTGTGGCCAGACAGGAATGTGCCCTTTGCAGAGACGCTTGGCGGCTCTGACTTGCAGCCTCCATGCACTTCTCAGCAGCACGCTGGGGGCACCTCAGAGGTGCCTCTGTGTCGTGGCCCCTCTCAAGATGTAAAGCTCCAGGGGATAGCAAGAGAAGGGGGTCACATGCCCTGGGCCAGGTGGTGTCCATCTGGAGGGTGCTGGCAGGAGGAACATACCCAGTGTTAACATGGAAACACTGACCGCACACCCCTTGACGCCACCCCATCTGAATGGTGACAGGCGTTCACCACGCTGTGAGCCACAGGCTGGGAGCTCCCGTGAGTTCTAGAACCCGGGCTTTCCCCTGGTCTCTGAGGTGGGGCCCAGCGGCGAGCCTCGGCTCTCTCCCACCCACCGGGGCTGTGTGCCCTCAGGGTCTGGAACCTTCTCAGAACCAGGTGCGGTCGTGAGGTCAGAGCTCAGCAGCCAGCCTGAGCTGTGAGCGTGGGAACGAGGTGCCCGGCTGCCTTTGTCCTGCGGTTCAGAGGGTGTGACTTGGCTTCTTGTATCGCCACAGCTTCTCAGTTTTGAGGAGAAGCCATAAATCTGGATTTAAATTATATCTCTGGATGTGTATTTTTGGCAGCTAATTAAATTTGCTTTTCACTTTGTTGACCAAGATACACTGTGGGTTGAATTCAGCCAGTAGGTCACTGGCTTACCCTCTTTTTGTTCTTTAGTTTTTTTATTTGAAATGATTAGAAACTTACAGAAAATTACAAAACATGAATTTTGTAGAGTCCCCAGATACTTCCCATC
The DNA here is from genome assembly GCA_032199065.1 of Smutsia gigantea. Lineage (NCBI taxonomy): Eukaryota > Metazoa > Chordata > Mammalia > Pholidota > Manidae > Smutsia > Smutsia gigantea. The sequence continues at coordinate 99,581 of JAVSCE010007267.1, forward strand.
CACCTTACCCTGGTGTTGAATTTTAAAGCATCATTATTGAAACCCGGAAATGCACAGAGATATAACTGACCTGCCAGTTTGCTGGCTTTGGGCCTTTTTCTTCCAGGCCTTCCCCGGCTCATGGCTTCTCAGCCTCTGTGTTCATGACCTTTGGAGTCCAGGCCAGGTTTTTGCAGAACATCCCTCAGGGTGAGGCTGCCTGGTGTTTTCTCATGATCAGGAGGCATTTGGGCATTTTGGCAAGAACACTACAGAGGTGAGATGGGATGCTCCATGTGACTCCACATCAGACTGTATGAGCTCCTGGGGCTGCGGGGTGGCTGAGACCGCAGACGGTGTTCTCTCACACCCTGCAGGCTGGGATCGGGTCCCCCAGGCATGGGGTCCCTCTCCCCACAGCCTCACGTGCTGCCCCTCTGCACGTGTCTGTGTCCTCATCTCCTCCCACGAGGATGCCAGTCCTGTGGTCTCAGAGTTGCCCATATGGCCCTGTCTCCAGATGCAGTCCCATCCTGAGACACTGGGGTCTGGACCCCAACATGTGGCTTTGGTGGGACACAGTTCAGCCATAACATAGGCAGTGCGGGATGTTATTTATAATCCTGGTGATGCCCAGTCTGATCGCTTGGGTGATGTGGTGTCCGCCAGGTTTATTCACAGTAGAGTTACTATATTTCCCTTTGCAAATTTTAAGTGTCTTGTAGGGGAGATTCCAGAAAACCACATGGCTGTCCTTTATCTCATCCTATTTTCTCCGTGAGTGTTAGCTTCCACTGATGGCTATTGCCTGAAAAATTAGTACTGCAGTGTTTGCATTGTGATTTTCTACTTCTGTCTTTCCTTCTACATTTACTAACTGGACTTGTATTATAAGGACAAATTGCTATTTATATATTCAATTACTTATTTGTATCATTTTGACTCATGGATATTTATTTTACTCCATATGTTATAATCCATCACTATCATTATTTACTTTGTTGCTCAAATTGCCCCAGCTTGGACCTTTGGGAGCTTTTTCTGGGTGGCCCCTGGGACCCTTGAATATGTCTTCCTTGTTTTTTTCGTCCTTTCCTTTGTAGCATTAAAGATATTCTAGGCTCATGGAGTCAACCTTTTCTCTAGGGACCCCTGGTTCATTTTCTGGAAAATTGTGTTTAAAACCCAGGATCTAGGTGCTGGGCGTGCCCTTTTCTCCTGGGTGTTACTGCTTCTCGATCCCCCAAGCAGACAGAGCTCAGAGCATGTGTGACTCACACAAGCAGACATGCACAGGTACATTAACTATGTCTACCCAGCTGTATGTGTGTGTGTTAAAAACGTGAGTTAATTTGATGACTGTTTCCAGTCAGAGACCACAGGACTCACCCAAGGCTTTCCTTACATCCCTCTTTCTCCAAAAGTAGAAACCTGGCTCTCATGGTTCTCAGTCTTTTCACTTATTAGATGAAGCCCAGCACACACAGAGTGGTTCCAGAATCACCAGCCCTTACCCTGTGGGGAGCAAGTGCGGCCAGGACGCGCCTACTCGTGGTCTTGGTCACTGGCCTTCATCTGCACTTGGCACTCTCCTCCCCTCAGGTGGCTTATTATTCCCACCCATGTGGCTAGGCTGCCGGTGTGCTGTGCATTCCACTGCAGGTGAGCCCCGTTCTGGTCTGCGGCAGGCACTGATCTCTCTGTGGTGAGTCGGGTCTGACCGTGGTCCTGAGACGCCCCCAGGCTGCTGGACTTCACCTCCTGCACGCCCCCTACGTGAGCATCTCTCTTAGTCTCTGGTCTATCCTTTCTGCATTTTGTGTGTGCCGAATGAAGCGGTGCACACACGTCTCTCCCCTCTCCTTCTGTCCCCCACAAGGGCAGTGTGCTGTGGAACTTCTGTGCACTCTGGTTTTTCACTTCACAGTGTATCCTGGAAATCAGGAGCTGGCTTAGACACCTTCCTTCTCCCTTTTCACAGCTATATAGTACCCCACTGAGGGACTGAGACAACTGCCATGTGGTCTGTTTGGCTCCTCTGCTGTGTGCAGGCCCTTGAGTTACTCCCGGTATTCTGCTGTCGCCCTTTGTGGAGTGAATGACCCAAGTGTCTGCATCTCCCTGTTGTGGGAAGTGCAGGCTCTCCGGGAAGTTTGTGTCCACTTGGAATGGCCCCCTCCCCAGGTCTGATCCACTCCCTAGTTTGGTTCCGGAAAGTTCAGGGGCAGCAAAGTGACAAGTGGCAGAGGGAGGGGAAAGAGCATCAGGCTCTACAGATGAGATGACTGAGAAGGAAGGCTTCCAGCTAGACTCCTTTCCCTCCTCTCCTGTGATTGGTGTGTGTAGTTCATTTCTGAAGTTACAGTGTTATGTACTGTCACCACAGATGATGTAGGATTGATCTTTCAGATAAAACCATGTACAGTTTTCATCCGGATGTCCCAGATAAGCAGCTGTTTGGGGAGCAGCAAAGCCTAGAATTAGCTGCTCCATTGACAGCATGTCCCAGCCCCACAGCAGGGAGGCTGGGAGAAATGGCATAAGCCCATGTTCTGTGTGCCCTGGCTCCTGGCTGGGTGGAGTGGGCAGTGACTTCAAGTGGATTGACTGGCAAAGCCACATCAGATGCAATGGAGTGTTGCTGTGTTTGGGAGAAACACAATTTTTTCCTTTAGGGACACCACTCAGCCTTCCAGAAGCGAGGAGCTAAGGGGAGTGTGTTTGGAGAGGCATCTCTTTGTTCTAGAAGCTCTGGGCAGGGCCTCCCTGTAATACTGCCTTTCATTGGCCCTAGTTGGCTTTCTTGTCACGAAAGCATCTCAATGGGTCCAGAGGATGGTGTGAGAGCTGGGCAAAGCCACTCTTCCAGAAACACCCCCAGCTTCCCTGCAGCAGCTTGAATTCTGGGTTCTGCTGGCCTGGATGCTGTTCTTGGGTGTTGCAGAAGCTACATTTTTGTTTTCTGTGAAGTCAGAAAGGTGCCAGTTTGGAAACCAGAGAAAAAGAAAGGGTGAATTAAAATGCAATCCTGTTTTAATGGTTGGTTACTGTAGTTTTTTTTTAAAAAGGAAAGTTTTTGAGTAAAGACCCAAAGAGAGGCAGAGAGGAATTTTTACCATACCAACAGAGGGTGGTAATTGAGGCCTCTTAGACAAGCGTTCCCTAGGGTTTTGGGAGTCTTTCTTTTGAAGGTTGCTTTTACATTTCTGAAGACTCTTTTGGAGGCATGCTTTCTGAATTGAAGTGATCTGTCCAGTGGGAAGCATCCTCCGTGGAGGCCCTCACCTCCTTGGTGGGCTGTGTGGGGTGGGCTCAGAAGAATCGTGGCACGCATAGATGGTCTCCCTGTCTTTGTCAAAGGGGGTATGGCAGAAGCTGTAGCATTTTTGTTCTGGCAACAGGGCCAAGTCTGTGAGGCACCTTCCTTCCCGTGTACAGAATGGGGAGTGGGCTTTGAGTCTTGAGGGACCATGGTATCAGGCCTGTCCCCAGGCTGTCCTGGAAGTCCCTCAGGGGCACCCCATTGAACCGTAGTAAAACTATTGCTGCCTCTTCCCCGATACCAAGGAAAGCCCCCAAGTGCTGGACCCATGTTTCTGGGACCCGGGACCATGTTCAATTCCTTTCCAGAGATGTGGGGTGCTATTAATATGGACAGTTAGGATTGTCCCCTTGCAGAGGACAAGTTGGAACAGGATATCCTTGAGCCCAAGATAGGCTCTGGAACTTTTGCTGTGAGGGGACAGGAGTGTGCTGAGGGCTGCACAGCTGCAGGCCTTGTGGAGCCAGGGGGTGACTTGTCTTGGGGCCCTGGTCCCTGTCCCGGGCCTTTCCTGGTGCCCTCTCAGGGGAGGTTTTATTAAGCTTTCCCTTCTGAGCCCAAAAGAATTTCTTCTCCTTCCAAAGTGCCTCCTTTAATGCCCTGGGGCACTTTGATCACTGGAAGTGGTCTGCCTGTGTCTCATCAACAGGGTGGATCCCTGTTGGGACTCCAGCGTTGCTCCAGAGCTGAGTGGCAGAGCCCATCTGCCAAGTCTCTGAGCATTCAGCCCCTGACCAAGGCAGCTCCGGCTTTTCTCTTGCTCATCACTCTGTTGGTGGGATTCACTAGCCAGGATCCCCCCACAGCACTGTTGTTGGGGGCTGTCCTGTGCATTGGGGGGCTGAATGGCATACCACCTCCACCAGCTTAATGCCAGTAGCAGCCTCTTCCCAGCATGGCAACCAAACGTGTCTCCAGACTGTGCCAGGATTCCCAGGGAGTCCTGACGAGAGGCCCTGAGTATGTCATTGCAAGAGCCAGTCCATCCTCATGGCCATATGGCAGTCCCTCATGAATGCACCATCTTTCATTTACCTGTAATTTGGTTGTTCCCAGTTTCAGGCTATTAAAAATAGTCACTTTTCTATGCTTCTTGAATTATAATGTTCAGAACCAGATTTAAGAGAGATGCAAGCAGGTGGGTTGGTTTTGTTGAAGTCATGGACTCTCCTGGCAGGGGATGGGGCGACTGTTACTCCGCTAGGGTTTGCTGTGGATCAAAAAAGTTCTCTTTTCTTTATATGGTCTTTCCTGGGTGCACTGTGGACCTAGAATATCCCTACTCTGCAGCCTGCCGTGCAAACCGCGATGCTCACATATGGCTAGTTAAAAAAATACACATTTCACACACACACACACATGGCCACCACACATGCACACACATATGTACACACACATGTCCATATAAGCCCAACATAATTTGAAATCCCAGCAGCCAGACACCCAGTACTGGCGTTGTGATGAGCTTCGTCTAGGTGTTTCTGCAGGTGCACGTGTGGGCTGCGCACACAGTCCCACCTCAGTGAGGCTGTGTTCTCCGAGCTGGACTGCAGCCTCCACTCTTCGCTTACCATCTGTATTTCCACCCAACCACTGTAAACTGTGTAATCATCCTCATGGCTGCGCCCTAGTCTATCACCCTCCTGTTGTTCACATTTGGTGTGTTTCATGTCTGCGTTACAAATGGCACTGTAGGGAGCCTTCATGTTCTTCTTCAGTTATCTCTTCAGGATGACTTCTTAAAAGTAGGCTTGCTCTATTAGAAGTCCACACTTTATTCTCATTTTAAATTTATTTGGAATGTTTAAGGCGGATCTCCATTTCCTTACCAAGGGAGCACATCAGATCAGAACTCATTCACACGCTCCCTCATTTCCCCAGTTTTCAAAGTAGGCGTGCTGTCATAGTGCACAGACTCACAGAAAAGCACACACGAGTGCACAATAGGACAATTCTACACAAAGTGAACATACCTGACATCACCCCTCCACCCACCCCAATCACAAAACAGACGGTGAAGCATCCCAGAGACCCTTCCCAGACCGGCCCCGTCACTCAGCTTTGGGTATTACAGACATTTGGCTGGAATGTGTACACGGCACTTGACGACTGTTTACAGTTGACCTTTGAACCCAGGGTTAGGGGCGCTGACCTCCTGCACAGTCAAACATCTGAGTATAACTGTTGACGCCCCCAAAACTTAACTTCCAGTACCTACTCTCGCCCAGAAGCCTTACCAATAACATAAGCAGTCCACTCACACATATTGTGTCTCTTCTATGTATTAAATACTGCATTCTTACAGTCAAGTAAAGTAGACAAAATAAAATGTTATTAAGAAAATAATAAGGAAGAGAAAGTACATTTACAGTTCTGTACTGTATCTATTGAAAATGATCCATGTATAAGTGGAGCCGTGCAGTTCAAACCCGAGGTGTTCAACTGTCGGCTGTACGTGCTTGGGTCCCAGGGTATGCCCATGCTCAACTTGAGCAGACAGTGCCTAACAGTTCTCGCACAGCGGATACTCATGCACACTCCTTTGCTGGCGTGGGAGGTTCCAGCTCCAGCACGTGGCGGTGTGTGTCGTTCCCAGCTGAGCCATTCCGGAGGCTCAAGGCACCCGTTCTGGTTTTCATTTGCTTTTCTCTGATGGCCAAAGAAGTTGGTCACCGGTTGTATTTGTTGAACATTCTGATATCCTTTTTTGTCTATCCTATTCTAGTCATTTGCCCATTTTTCCATTGTGTTCTCTGCTTTTTTTGTTCTTAGTGGATTTTTCAGGAGCTCTTTATGTATTTTGGATATGAGTCATTTGTTGATATACGAACTGCAAAAATCTTTTCAACAGGGTCTTGCCTCTTTACTCTCAGGGTTCCTCCGGTGAACTGTGGTTCCTTCTCTAACTGTTTCTGGGTGTGCTACGACACTGGGGTCAAGATTCATTTACTTCCCCATATGGGTGTCTAATCTTCCCCACTCTATTTGTTGGTAAGATAAGCCTTCCTTTTGCACTGCTGCACCATGCTTGTCATGAATCTAGGGGCTGCTCTCATGCGGCTCCGCTTGTGGGCTCTGTTCTTTATCCCGTGTTTATTCGGGTGGCGAGGCCCTGCTGTCACACCTGCCACAGCTTTCTAACAGGTCCCAAGATCTGCTTGGGTCCCCACTGGGCTCTTCCAGGATACCTCAGCTGCTTTGCTTAGCTACCCATTTTGACATTTGATACACATAGAGAAACTGCCCTTGGAAAGGTGGTAAAGGTTTCTCTTGTCACCACAGGGGCTTGACAGCACTGACCTTCCCAAACACTGAGGCCACCAGACACTGAGGCAAGCATTGTTCTATTTGCATATCCGTGGTCATTGGTGAGACATGCATCTTCTCCTGTGTTTTATGCTGTTTGTTCCCTTGCTGGCTCCCAGCGCGTCCTGTGTATTACAGAGATTAACTCATTCCAAGAGGCAATCACCACACTATGTATATTTTGGCCATTACAGCCATGTGCCAGTTAAACATTTTATGTCGTCAGATGCGTCCCCCGTGTTCCCCAGGAGGAGGTGTGTGTGTCCTATTGCTGCGGCAGACCAGGGACTAAAGCACACAGCTTTATCACTGCTCAGCTCTGGGGCTCAGCGTCACGGGTGTCCGCGGAACAGCGTCCTCTGGGGCCTCCCAGGGGAACTTGGCTTTTGCAGCTTCTGGCAACGCTGGCTTCCTCAGCTGCCTCCCTCTTCTGAGAACCCGGTGGACACACTGGACCTGGATGGATGCCCCAGGATTAATCTCCCCTCTGCGAGGTCTTTAATCCATCCCATCCACACCCCCTTTTGCCTGTAAAGTAATATTCACAGTTCTGGGATTAGGGTGTGAGTGTCTCTGGGGGGCATTTTTGTCTCAGAATCTATAGCAAGCCCCTTCTGTTACGGAAAATACTGGAAAGCCTGGACTGGATCACTAACGGAAGAACCAAGCGGCACTCTGAGGTCTTGGAGTGTTGAGGCTTTATTTCACACCGGCAGGCTCAGAGGGGAGTAATCTCCCAAAAGTCTGAGCCCTGAGCACAAGCAAGGGGAACAATTTATATTATTTTGATATGTGGCATTTTGGCATGAGCGGGGCAAAAGAGGAGCCTGGAGAGGGGAGGAGGGAGCTGGGAGGGCTTTGCCAACTGGAGGAAAAAAGCGGTTTGCTGACCTTGACGGCTGTGTTGAATATTTTCCTTATCACTTCGAGATCAGCGCTGCTGATGTCCCCTTCAAGGGTGGCCAGATTGCCAAGTCTTGGCTTCCAGGATCCTCCCTCAGTTACTGAGATTTTCTGTAGGCAGACCTTTTTCTCTGCTGGGTGTGACAGAGCGCAGAGGTAGATCCATACTTGTCGCATGGTACCCCTCCTGCGGAGGACAGGACTGACACGGAGCCCATTCGGCCGTGTGTCAGGCCAAGCCAGCAGAGAGCACTCTCCCTGGCCTGTGCGGCTGTGCACGGATGCCCACTGATTCCGTGTGTGACACCTGTCGTGTGCAACAATTAGACCAAAGAGAAACAGAAGGGACTGCCACTTAACACTCGCCTGAAGGTCCATCCCCTAAACAGCAGGACCACTGCTGTGCACAGGCAAAGCTGAGGACGTTTGGTGATAGCGTCCAACCATGCCACTGTCCCCTGTGAGGCAGCCCAGACCACTGGCTCAGAGGGGACACCGCGTCTTATTCAGTGTTTCCGAAACTGCTCCCTGGACACCCCAGCCTGATGCCAGGCAAGGCAGAGCTCCCATCAGCTGTAGTGCTGTGTTAATGCCGGTGGGGAGCTCTGGGCTGCCTGTTGTTACCCCACAGCCGTTAGCTCAGGGATTTTCCTTGGAGAAGACTGCCCAGGGTCAGCATCACAGGCGGTCTGTGTTTCTTTCCAGCCCTCTCTGCATGGCGTGGAGTTGAGGTCTCTGAAGGAAGAGGTCAGCGATCTAAAAGGGCCCATGTCCTTCCCCTGCACTGGCCTCTCCTGGGCCCCCATGTCCACAAGGCTCAGTGATTTGGAATCTCTGATGGAGGCATGGGTGCCAAATCCCTGTCTCCTGAGACTCGGCTCCTTACCCGAGGTCACCTGGCTCTTCCCAGGAACCGGATCTGCAAACCAAAGAGTGGGGCAGACTACCACCATTCAAAAACCCAGAAGACATCATCACCGCCTATATCCAGGGTGTCCACCTGCCTTACCCATGTGCAAGCTGGTGGAACTGTTCCCATGACTGCTCTGTGAATTGCCCCCCAGGGCAGGTCACCTCTGAGATGGCCCCAGACTGGCCTCTTCCCTCGGACAGCTTCCACTAGGGGCCCCAGTCTCCTGCCACTTTGACTCACACACAGGAGGTGACATTTCCTTCCAGATGCAGCCCTGAGCTCTTCAAACATGCCGTGGAGCCGGGTACCACACGGGGACCCCACCCCACCCACAGGAGCCCCTCACCGGGGGTGCTGGCAGGCAGCTCTCCTCAGAGAAAATCTCACCAGTTCATCCTTCACTGTCACTCCTTTCTGATCCTGCCTGTGTGTGAGCCGCCTCGTGGCGTCCAATACTCTGAAATCCACCTGGCGGCAAGTTGCACAGCTCAGGTTCCCTCAAAATATATTTGATGCCTCTGTTGAAACTTCCAGCCACCTCTGTGACTATTTTCTGCGGGGAATGGTGACTGTGGGGCTCATCTGGGATGTATGTAGGCTGTCCCAGTCCCCTGGACGATGGCAGTGGGCAGCAGTGTGACCCCACAGCTCCCCATAACAGCTCTCTGGGGTTTCTTTTTGGCCTTCCTTCCACCTTCCCACGGCACCTACATTTATTAGACAAATGGCGAACCATAACTCTTCTCCCCCAACAGTGACAGTGTCAGTGACACTCGCTCCTGAGTGTCCGACAGGCTTGGTTTGTGCAGAGTGATGTGCCATCTGCAGGAGCGGTGCCGGCAAGGCTAAAGTCTCCCATTTGTGTGGGGGGTGGGGGGTGGGCCCCCTGCAGCCGTGTCCAGGTGGAGCTGAGTTCTGGTTTTGTGGGGCAGGGAGTGGGGTTGGGGGGCTGGGGAAGCAGAGGTTTCCAAAGCTGGCTGCGCCCTCATGCGATTTCGTCTTGGCCGGGAGTCACACGAATGCATGAAGTAGGTTCTGTTACTCATTCAGCAAATGCTGATTTTGGCCCTCATGTGTTCTTTGCTGGGCTTGGAGACAGAGAGATGGAGGACAGCCTTGGGCACATATGGCTTTCTCATCCCACTGGGCAGTGGGTGTGCAGTGTGGCATTATTTATCTTTTCTCTTTCAAGATCGGCCTGGACTCTGTCTTGGCTGGGCTTGGAGCATGTGTAGTGACAGGAAACTGATTTCAAAGGCCATGTGCAGCCCCTGCCTTGGCTAACGGGCACTGGGGCTGTGGGGGGCAAGCCCTGGTGAGGGGCGAGGGCTGGGGAGACATGGGGTGTCAACATGGCTATGAGAAAAGTTCTGGGTGTGTTGATGGCGGGAGCATGAGTATGCTGTGTGTGTGTGCGTTTTGCTCATGGCAGGATGGGGCCCATGCTCTGCCGGCCCCACACACTGATGATGCCAAGCCATGAGAAGATATGGTGGGCTCCCAGCCTGACTTGCAGCTCGCATCCCTGGCCCCCATGTCTCTATCTTCACTGTCCTCTCCCCTGAGCATGGCGGCCTCCTGCTGCTCACCTGCACACAGTGGTGCTTCTTCATTTGGTTGATGTTTGTTGTCTCTGCTAAGCTGGGTGTTTCTTGCATTTTTGCCTGTCCTGCTGTGTGTGCACATGGTGCACAACAGGGCTGTGTGATGATGGGGAAACTGAGCTTGGAACCTGGAGCTTGGAAACTGACTTTCCCGGATGCCACACCTGGAGTTCTGGCTGCAGGTGTGGCCGCATCTGCCCCTACCCTGTGGGGCAGCCGGGAGGACAGGTCATGTGGAAAGTCATTGAGAAGCTACAAAGTCAGGTCCACTCTTGCATCTGAGCTTGCCAAGTAGTGGCCCTCTGCTGTGTTACGGCAGCTAGATGACCTGGACAATGTTTCAAATAGTTTTGACACACAGTTGCCAACATTCAAAATCAGGGGATTTTGACTTTAGCATGTTAAATTCTGATTTATCTCCAGAAGCCAGAGTTTTGGGCCCTGCAGGTCCTATTGCACAGCGGGGTGGTTGGGGCAGAGTGGTGACTGTGTCCCCAGGAAGGGGCCATCATCCCACCTGGCTTTCTGTGGGTGCCTGGGGGCAGCTCTTCTGGTGAGCTGTACTAAGAGGCAGACAACACAGGAAATGGGGAAAGGAGTGTGGGAATCAGGCCTTGCAGAGTGCCCCAGGGACCAGCTAAGGAGCCTCCTTCCTGTTGAGAGCCTCAGCCTCATGCACATCTGGACCCAGCTGTGCTAGCTGCCCCCCCTCTGAGGCAGTCAGGAGGCACAGAGGGGGACCCAGGGCCACAGGGGCTGCCTCACTGAGGATGCCACAGGGCCCAAGAAGACAGGCATGCAGGCCTGGGGCATCTGCAATGGGGAGAGAAGAGGTCCTGGAATGAAGGCCTCCTTAGAGAGGCGAGCCGCCACCTAAGCTTTCTGCTCTCTCCTTCCGCCCCGGCCCAGGGAAGGCAGTCGGAGCCTGGGGCCCTTTGCCACTTTGCCTCCTGGCTGGCGGGCTGAGGCTGGGCATGGCTAGCCAGAGAAACAGAAGCCAAGTCCGAACATCTACAGAAGTGACACATGGATCAGTGACTCACACAGAGGCCAAAGGTCCTCTCGGCACCAGGGGGTCAAGCGGCCATGTCATGCCGAGGCATTCCTCAACTCCGCCTGGCCTGTTTGTGCCTGGTGGGACTCTCTGGTTAACAGCCAGTGGTGTCCTTCCTTTTCCAGGTGAGGGGACAAAGAAAGAACAGAGAGCAGAGGCGTCCCCAGGTCTTCCCAGGTACCCGGCTCCCTCCTGTCTCACTCAGGTGGGAGCTGGGGAAGGTGGGATCTGCCATTTGCTCCTCGGGGTCCTGTCAGCCTGAATTCTGGGAACTCCTCCTTCCCTTAGGGCTGGGGAAGCCCTGAACCTAAGGATGTGGGCTGAGAGGGTGCAGCCGGGGACAGAGTGGGTGGAAGGTGAGGACACAGCAGCCCTAAGGGGAAGGCATGAGGCAGAGCAGAGGCCATGTCCAGGGCTGTGTCAGGGACCAGCACCCAGAAACCTCTGGGGCCAGGGAGCCGATGCCCGGGGAAGTGAACAGGTGTGCTGTGACATGGCAGCGGTGATGTTGGAGACCCAGGGAGGTGGCCCGTCCAAACACCCCCGACCTGCTTCCATGTGGCTGGCGTCTTATCGGGACAGGGCCTGGAGCTGCCGGGAGTCCCCTCTTTCAGCAGAGACAGCATTGCCTAAGGTTTGTGTGGCATTGTCTTAGTTTCAAATGTCGGCAGCCAACCCTTGCCATCCAGTTACCAGGTTGGTTTTGTTTTTTCCATAACACAACCTAAATATTATGTATTTTGCACATATGTCTAGCTGACCGTCCAGTTCTCTGCATTAGGAAACCCACTTCACAGAGGCAGCAGACGTTCGTCCGCTCACACACGCCCAGCTCACAGGAAGCACTGTGTACCTGTGGGTGGATGAATGTGTGGGCTCAGGAAAAAATCTGTCATAGTTACTCTATACGTTCTCCATTTGAAAAAAATCTTCACAATGAACCAGTTTCCAGACTGAAGACGTGTGTTTGTAGGGAACGCCCCACGTTCGGTATTAGCAGGGCATGCGTCCACACCCTGTGGTCTCCAGGGTCGCGCGTGTATTGTCTCCTGTGGGATGCAGGCCAGGGGAGCCGGGAGGGGAGCCGGTCATCAAGCTGCAGCACTTATATGATTTCTGCAGCTCGACTCCTGGAAACTGTCTCTTCTGAGGGTTTGTGGAGCAGAAGTCAAGCCAGAATTTGACATTTATGGCTTTTGGCCAGATCGATAATTTTATTTAGCTGGCAACAGTTAAACTTGGTTAATCACACATAGTCCAGACTTGAGGCCTATTTGGGAAAATCTAGGGCCCGGCGTCACATTCCATACTGATAACGAGTGTCTGCAGCTGAGGTGGCCGCTCCGTCACAGGGCCCACCCTGCCCACCCTGGGGGACCCTGCCCAACCCTGGGGGCTCTGCCCAAGAACTGGGGGAAGGGGCAGGGCCTGGCCAACAGGCTTAATCAGATGGAGCTGCTGGGCAGCCTTAGCATGCCTGGAAGCAGCTAGTCAGCATTCATATCAACCATTTCCCCAATGCCACTTACTTTCCTCCCCTGCTCTGGAAGGAGGTGGGGAGGGGCCTTGAATCCTTAGGCCAGTGAGGAAATAGTTTGCTGACATCAGTGGGTCAAGCCCCAGGGTCTGAGGACCGGCAAGTAGGAACAGAACCCAGGCCCTGGGCACTCGGGCACGGGTGGCCGTGCGGCACCAGCTGCATGCTGCTACCCGACCCACGCACACGGGTGCACATGCCGTCACTGGTGCAGAATCTGCTCAGTAGGCTTATCACCTTAACAGCTGGGTTGGATAGGGTGCTCTGCCTGCCTCCTGGTCGCCCTGCTGGTGAGGGCGGGCCCCCAGTCTAGGGCCTTGGGAATAGCCAGACTCAGGACCCTCCACTGGACAGGTGACACTAACAGACTTTGTCACATGCATACACAGCACCCCGGCCACACAGGGCTTGAGCTCGGGAGTGGACTGAGCACTGGGGTCCCAGGAGGTGGGCCTGCAGGAACGAGGGTGGGGTGGCCTTGAGTTCCCAGGAGTAATCCCATGGACCGGCAGAGACCCTGCAGCCCTGGAGCACTGGCTTCTCACGGGTTCTCCTAAGAGGTGAAAGGCAAGTGACCCACTGGAGACACTTCTGGGCCAAGTGACCCTTCCCTGCCCAATTCCAGGGCATCCTGCATCCAGACACGGACAGTGGGGTGTCCCAGGAACCCTCAGCCTCCTTTCTGCATCCCCTCCCCTCTGTTGGGGGCCGGTGGTAGGGGGAACTCGGTCCTTGGCTCAGGTCAGTGGCCCTGACAGGTTTAGTCAGAAACAGCCAACACCACCTTTACTTGATAACGGTGCTTCCTTCTGCCTGTTGGGATGGGATGCCCACCCTTGGCTGCCACCTTTCCAGGTAAGGCAGTCAGCCCAGCAGGGCCCCTCTACCCCATCCTGCGTTTGGGTGCGATGGTGACACCGTCAGTACCCCCTGTGCTTCATGGAAGGCATGACTCAGTGGGAGGGGTTGGCTTCACGTAAAGTGTTGTCATCTACACCACCCCAAACGGCGGACAGCACAGCAGGCCATGTGACCATGGGATAGGCCCCAGGGAACGGCCCTCTCCAGGATGTGCTCCCTGCTCACCCAGCCCTGGATGGCTCCCCCTGGTCACCTCGTATCACATGTAGAGGAGGGCATGGGGCTGAAGTCCCATGGCCACATCAACTCCAAGCAGGGAATCCCAGTCTCCGCTGGTGGCCAGTCAGAGGCCCTTTCACTCCGAAGGCCGAGGACAGATGTCTGTCTGTCCTACCCCCCCCATGGGTGCACAGAGCCCTGTTTGCAGAGTGGAGGCCAAGGATGCAGGAATCTCCAGGCCAGCAGCCCTTCTGGATCCACGCATGGGGTGGTGGGCAGCACGTGGGTGGGGCCTGGCTCACCTCTGAGTCCCCCGCCCCAGGGACAGTTCAGGCCTGTCCTGTAGCTGGCTGGGAACCCCACTGTCCCAAGCTCTGCCAGGAGCTGCCTCATCTTCCTGCACAGCTTGATGTGACCCAGATGTGTGGGGGGGCTTGAACCCCCGCCCTTGGGAAGAGCTGAGACGGGTGGCACCTGGGCACGGCCCTGGAGGGAGGTCCTGGTGACTTGGGGCTCCTCAGATTCTCAGGGCGGAGGGCCAGGCCAGGCGCCAACCCCACTGTTGTTCAGATCAGTAATTTGTTTCTTGATGATAATAGGTTGTTCATCCAGCAACTTTTTATAGTTCACATAAAAGGCTCTTGTCCTCTGAGAAACTGTTCCTTATTTCTGGGCAGGACAGGATCATTTTCAGATGTCAGCGTGTCCCCCCCATACACTACAGGGAAGACTCTCCTGTACACCATGGGGCAGCCCCCATATACCATGGGGCAGACACGCTGTACACCATGACAGGCCCCCTGTATACCACAGGGCAGGCCCTCTGTACCCCAAGGTCCCAGCGTTGGGAACCAGTCTGCTCTGCTGTCTCTTTTCCAGAGACCAGGCGGGCTGTGCCTTCTCCACAGCCCTCTCTTCTGCTTCATGCTACTGAGCGGTTCCTGATGCTCAGAGGTCCAGTCTCTGTAGATAACCCAGGCACAATTTTCCAACTGGCAGGCCTGGAGCAGGAGAAGAAGAAGGAGAGGCAGTATGAGGGAAGGCCAGTGTTAGGCGGTGGGAAGGACAGCCCAGCAAACAGGAGATAAATAAGGCATAAGTGCAGAAAAGCAGACACAGCCTTATATGGGGCAGAGTGCAAGCTCTGGGGCTGACCAGCTGGGGTCATGTGTTAGCTGAGTGGCCCTAGGCTAGTCGCTGGAGGTCTCTGGTCTTGCTTGGCACCTCCTCTAGACAGTGGGGCCTGTGATGCTGTCTGCAGACAGGCAGAAGGGCTGCATCAGCTGGCAGGTGTAAAGTGCATGCAGCAGTGTGGGTCCCTGGCTGCTGGCTCTTGTTAGGGCCCAGTGCTCCAGGCTTCACTAGGGCCCCATCTTCATGGATTTGCACCCTCACAGCCCATGCACACACTCCCCTGCCTTTATGGTGACAAACGCCTTTCTACCTAAATGCCCTCTTCTCTCACCCTGAATAGTCAGAGCCAGAAATTCTGGGAATGAAATGTTTATCACAGTATTTCCCAGTCTGCATTAAGATGCCAACCTAACTAAAATAAAGGGTTCATCATGTACCACCTAAAATGACCTTGTACATCAGAAGTGGTTGAATGAGCTGTCTTCTGGTGCCTGCTGGCTGTGGGATTAGCAGCCTTTCCAGCTGAGCCACATGACATCACCAGGAGCCACTAACTGTGTGCTCTGTGGGTTGGGTTGTTAGCAGGGACACCAGTGTGGGCTGCAGAGTAGGGGAAGGTGAGCCTGCCTCCCAACTTTTAGGATCAGGCTTTGCTGGATGGAGAGAGTGTGAGCCACTCGCCAAGCACTGGCCATGCCTCCCCTAGGGACCAGGCAGGAAGCCCACCAAAGAAGAGGTCTCTGGTGGAGGTAGGAGAAGCAGGTGGTACAACAGGGGGAGATCTGAACCAAGCACTGGAAGCCTGGAAAATAAGACAGTTAGTTGTTTGTGGCTTACACATATCACCCTGGGTGGTCCAGGAAGTCATGTTTCCGCTGCTTTGGCTTGGTCTTGTCCCTGTGAAACTGGGTGAGAATACTTCATTTGCAAGGTTTTGGAGCATATGTTTTGTAGCTGAGGTTCCAGAAATTTGTGCAGGAGGGTGGGAATTTAGTTTGTCACTGCCGGGATGGCACTTCATCACTGCATGTTGGTGGCCCATTACATAACAGGGTCCCCTGTCCTTTAATGAGAATCACCATCTCCATCATTTCGTCATCATCACCACCACCATCATCTCATCACCACCATCACCATCTCCATCATTAGGGCATTTTTCCAGACACACCGCAGCACCATGCGTGGCTAGGAATTGCTCTTAGGTGGGTGGGCCAGGTCTTTGGAGTTGCACAAACTAAAATCTGACTTGTATTTTTCCAAATTTCCAGAGATCATGAACCACCCCCATTATTGCTCTGCTTTGGATATTTACTTCATGTGTCCACCAGGAGGGATGAAGATGGCATGATTTTCTTGATGATATTCATATGTGTATGAGGTTTAGGATTATGCTGACATGCCCAGGAAGCAACAAGAATTCTTTATCTCCTTTGATTGATACCAACAATAGCCAATGGCATACTTCATTTTCTTTTGTTATTTAATTTGAAACAGAACTTGGGGTTTTATATTTACATAGTAAATCTCCATCAAAATTCCTCTGTTTAAACAAACTGGGAATTTTCAGTGACGATATACAATTTTCTCAAGTATAAGATCTTTGGGACAACAGTGGATATCTGATTTCCTAAAGCTTCCTTTATGTTTCTTAACCAGTAGGTAAGTATTTAAAGGGCAAGAGGGCATTCTCTGTTTCAGGGTGGCTGAGACAATGGGTTGAAGATTTCTCTCTGCTCCTCTCTCTCTCATTTTTCTGTGCTCACATTTGCACCTTCCTTTTCTTCATATTTATGCCATGGCATGTCACAAATGTTTTTTGTTTTTTTTTTAACTGGAAACCCTTCTTTGTTCAAGGCTGCCAAATCTGCTGAAAGGCTCTGCCAGATCAGGAAAATGTGTCTTTAAGACACAGCTTTTCCATAAAAGCAAACATCATGGTTTGGAAAGGCTCTGATATGGTTTTTGCATCCTGAGAGCAACAGGTGTTCATTTCAGAAGTAATTGGCCATGCACGTCTTTCATGACCTATGGGGTCTGGCTTGGCTTAGGAAATCATTATCTCGCAGGGCCAGGACACATTTTCCTACATCTTCTATCATCTGATAATTCTGTTCTCACTTAGATCTTTAATTCTGTCCATTGAAATGTAAATTTTGTCTGGCAGAGATGGAAACCTGTTGAATATTATTTCCCTGTGGATATTGGTCAGTTTTGTTTCTATTCAGCGAGTTTATTACAACATTCCTGATGGCCTCATATGTGTACGATTCTTTGAATTTTCCTTTCAGGTGATACTAATATCTTAATGCTTGCTTTTCATTAATGAGTTAAATAATATCTTTAACATCTGTTCATTTTATATCCGTTGGAGATTCGTGATTTTCATTTTACCTTTTTAAAAATTCTCTTTTAATATGTAGGAAGATCATTTCAAGGGAGAGGCTTCATATAGTCCCTATTGTCTTAAGAAAAGTTCTTTTTTTTCCCCTTTTTTGCATGTGTGTGTTTAAAGCCCAGGAATATTTGGTTTAAACTCTTCTACTTATGAACTTACAGAGTAATAGACAAGGGAAAAATGGGAAACAAAGGAGATGAACAAAAATACGTATAAAAGAACACATTGGTGAGAGGTATGGGGCTCACTTAGCGTCCTTAGCCAGTTCTAGAATGCAGAGAAATGGTGGGCTTCCAAATTCCTACTTTCCTTTCTAAGTAAAGTTGCTCACCTTTCGTGGAATATACCATCATTTTTAATGTGGTTTATAAGCGGGTTCTAGACCACAAATCATTATTACTAACAGCCTCAGAACCAGGCTGTAAATAGATCAGAATCCTGTGGCCCTTTAAACTCATACTGTTATTGGCATAGAAATACGAGACATTCTGATACGGCCTCCTGGGACACACCTATAGTTGAAATTTGCTGGTTCTCTGAAAATCCTCCAGCCTAAAAGTTTGCATTGTGATTTCTGCTCGGTAGTTTATGTTACGAGAACAATATGTTTTCCTTCCAGTGGGGGATCACCAATACACATATAGGCTGTGTGGGCCTGTTTTGATCGTTTTCACACGTACATTTGAGGTTTACTTGAGTTTATAATCCAGGAAGGTTTTCTGGCTGTAGGAAAAATTCCAGTCATGTGGCATTGGAAACAGGAACCAATTAGGATGACTGACTGAGGGAGCTCTGCTGGTTCCTTTTGCCTTTATAGGATCATCTTTGTGAGGCAGGCCCAGCCCACTACAGTCCTAGCTCGGAGGGGTTCGGGCGCAGGAGGACAAAGTAGAGGGTTTGTCTGGGAAAGATCAAGCAGATCATTGTGGAAGTTGTATTTTAAGTTTAGCCTCTTTTTTCTTCTGCTGTCACAGTTCAGATAACATTAAAATGAACTTTGTGGGACATCTTGAAAAAGTCAAGCCAGGTGTCTTGGGAAAAATAATTTACAAGTATTCCGTGAGCAAGAGAAAGGGAAATCATCCAGAAGGCGGCCCAGAGGGGAAAGCCGACCGCTTAGATGTGGGCGGAAGACGGAATCTGATTCAGGGTGGAGGATGGTGGCTGCCCCTCCACGGAATGACCACTTCCTTCTCCTGGCCCAGACCACACACACACACTGTGCTTCACCCTGAGAACAAAGGACACACCTCAGGGTGCAAGTGCGCTGTCGTTACGGCAACCAGGGCCTGGAGGAAGTGAGGCTGTTTCATCCTAGGGGTCGGCAGTGGGCTGTGGATCTGGCTGGGTTGTCTGGAACTCTCACTTGTGACGCAAACACGCAGCTGAGATTCAAGGCGCTGGGGACGAGGGGCGACGATCCTGATCGTGGTGGTATTGTCACAGGCTGAGAGTAGCAGTCTGTTACCCGTGGTCCCCTTAGCGGGCTTGCCGATGGATTCCATATCCCTGTGCAGAACTCAGCTGTGAAAATGAGCCCAAACTACCCCACCCCTGCTTCATGTGAAGTACTTTTCTCCCCGTCCAAGCTGTGTTCCCTTCAGCCGGGACAGTTGGCCTGGTTACCGTTAATCTGATGCTAGTCTAACCCTTTTTAAAACCTTTTATTTTGGAATAATGATAGATTCACAGAAAGTTTCAAACTTAGTAGGAAGGGGCCATATGGGCCTGCATCCAGCCCTCCGGTGGGTACAGTTGGTGGGACCATATGCGACATCAGAACCAGGACACCGACCCTGGCACAGTGTGTGAACAGTTCTGTGCCGTCTTAGCACAGGTGCAGAGTCCTGGGGCCACTACAGAAACCAAGATACTGGCCAGTTTCACCCCCAAAAATGTCTCCCTCTTGTTGTGCCTCCTGCCCTCCACCTTCCCTGACCACTGACCATCATCAGCCTCTTTTACATTAGGATTCTGTCCTAAGCATGGTACCTACAGGCAGTCATTCCATATGTCACCTTGTGAGACTGGCTTTTTTCACTCAACCCAGCGCCCATGAGACCCATCCATGCTGTGTGTGTGTCAGTAGCTCATCCCTGTGTGTCGCTGAACAGGCGCAATGGCCCTGGGGAAGCAGGGCGTTAACTGCTCACCCCCTGAAGAATGGTTTGGGTGTTTCCAGCTTTGGACGTAAACACTCGTGTACAGGTTATTGTGTGGAGATAGCTTAGGCTTCTCTGGGGCACACGCCCAGGAGCAATTACAGGGTAACAGATGACTATTTTTAATATTTTTTAAAAACCCCAAACTGTTTCCCAGAACAGCTGTCCCCTTTCACATTCCCACCAGCAATATGTGAACAATGTAGTTTCTCCTCCTGCTGGCAGCACTCAGTGTAGGCACTATGCTTTATTTTAGTTCTCGTGTGGTCTTGATTTGAATTGCCTAAATGGTTAGTGATGTTGTCTTGTGCTTATTTGCCATCTGTACATCCTTTGCTGTGAAAATGTCTTTTTATGTCCTTTGCCCATTTTCTCACTGGATTCTTCATGGGTTTTGCAGTTGAATTTTGAGAATTCTTCCTGTATCCTAGAGATGACCCCTGTGTCAGACACGTGGTTTGTACATCTGTTCTCCAGGTCTGTTGCCTGTCTCTTTATCCTCTTAGCATGTAGATAATGTTCACAGAGCTGGCATGTTTAATTTTTATGAAGTCCAATTTACTGATTTTTCTATTTCATGGATTGTGTTTTTGATGCCATAGCTAAGTACTCTTCAACTGAGCTCTAGGTCCTGAAGACTTTCTCCCATGTTATCTCCTAAAAGTTTTATGTTTAACATTTAATGTAGATCCATTTCCTTTAATTCCCATATAAGGCATGAGATCTAGGCTGAGTTGTTTATTTCTCTATCTATCCGTTTCTTTAGTTGCCTCTGGATGTCTGATTGCTCCAACACTATCTGTTGAAAGAACTACCATTCCTTCATTGAATTGCTTTTGCTCGCGGTGCTGGCAGCCAGCTCAGACAGGAGGGCGGGACACAGAGGCACTGCTCAGCCTGCCAAGGATCCCCGTGCTCACCAGCCACAGTGCAGCAAGGGGGCGCTTTGACCCTCCATTGCTTTACTCAGGGTTCAAATGAAGGACCACGGTTCATTTACATGCTTGCTTGGGGCAGTGATAAGCCAGTGTCTTCCCAGTTTATTTATAGGAAAAACCATCTACTTGAATAAAAAGCAAGCACATTTCTAAGCGAGGACATTAACGGCTGTTACGGGTGGATTTTTCTCCTCCTGCTGTGCGCCCTTTCTGTGCCTCAGGGATGAGCAGCAGGCAGTAAACACTTGACTACTCACATTTGCTTCTCCCCAAATGGAAAACCCTTCGGGTTGTTGGAGGAAGTCACAGCATGGAAGATGCTCCTGGGGGCCTATGGGACCCTGCACTGAGGGGGCACGTGACTTCAAGCAGGTCCAGCACTCCTTGGAGGTCAGCTGTGTTGACCACAGAGCTTTGTGGGGGTCTCTGGCTTAAGGTGAATGTTGCTGTCTCCTCACCTGATGAGGATGTACCATTTCCTAGTCGCAACCACCAGGTGACTCACAGAGTGGTTTTTGTATGCCACCCAGGCACCAGGGAGGCCAGCAGGCCACAGACACCTCCTGCATTTCTCCAGGAAAGTGACACAGACGATTCACCTTCCCACTCTGTCAGCACCACCCTCCCCACCCCACCATATGCCGACAGCTCCGGTTCCAGATCATGCCTTGGGGAACTTTCTAGGCCTCCCTGCTTGTTGGAACCCAGCTGAGGACCTCGGCAGTGAGTGGTTGCAAACCCCACATATATCAGGGGGCTGACTGCCTTTCCACCCCAGGAGCCGCGCCAGAAGAGCCTCAGACTTCAGAGGACAGGAGTTTCCAGATTTAGGGTGTGATCCTGGTCCAGGGCCGAGTGAACTCCGTCTGCCCCTGCACCCTCCCGGCCACACATGTGCTTGGCTGGCCACAGCTGTTTCTGAGTTTAATGCCTCTTGCCGAGATCTGGGACTAGCATGGCGGGTCCGAGTGGCAGGGCAGCTGGAGGCCAGGAGAGCAGGGCTCGTTTTGGGAAGCCCACTGCCTCTGAGGCAGGCTCAGCCTATTTGCACTGCTCCCTCTAGCTCAGCTTGCTTTAAGCCTTTCCCTCACATGCACGAGGAACACACACACTTTGTTAAAAAGCGGCCCTTCACGCTGTCCTGGAGGGCATGAGGCAGGGCCCCCAGGTGCAGGTTCTTATTTGTATTTTTGATGTTGTGGTTTTTCATGTCATGTTCTCCTGCTGTTAACTCACTGTGTTCCTAGGCGGCTGCAGGGCTCTGTCTGAGCAGCTGAAACAGTTTAGGGGGAGAGAGGGAGACATGTCTTCCTAGCTTTCAGTGGGTCTCAGATGCACGTGAACCATGTGAAGGGCTTATGGACACCCAGGGGTCTGGCCCTGAACCCTGGTTTCTGATTCTGTGGTGGGGCCCTAGGATCCAGGTTCCTGGGTGCCATGGAGGCTGCCTGTGGCCACACTTAGAAAACCACCGCAGTCCACAGTGAATGTGGGAAGGGGCACCCATGGGGGCCCAGGGGCCATGTGCGCTCTCAGAAGGGACTACCCACTGGCCTCTGGCTCACCATCCTCCTGCTGCACCGGGAGGTGCTCTGCTTGGAAGCCAGGAATCACTCCCACCTGCCTGCAAACGCGGGTCTCCAGTAACTCACACAGCATGTGCCTGTGAGCAGCCGATGTGTGCCAGCCACAGCCTGGGCTCAGCATTCGCTGAGACAGGGTCCCACTCTGATTCTGATGGACACAGTGATAAAGTGGCTAACATAACTAAGGATGTCTCACTAGCATTGAGTGCCATAGAGGAAAGGAAACAGGTCAAGGGAGGTGGTGGCAGCCAGGACAGGCCTCCCGAGGAGGAGACATTAGCAGAGCAGCCTTGGTCTTGGGGGCCAGGCTCTACCTTTTCTCCCTCTCTCCTGGGAACGAGGTCACTGACTGGTCTGGTCGCGTGTTTGTTTTTCTGTCTGCTCATGCAGCCAACATGTAGTAAGCACCCGCTGTATGCCAGGCAGAGGGCTAGACGCTTGGCACAGCAGTAACAGGACAAGGCTCACTGTGCGGGTTTCAGAGGGGAAGCCAGCAAACAAATAAATAAGCAAATATGTGACCTGTGTGTGCTGGTCAATGTTAGGAAAAAATAGAGGAAGCTGCAGGGAGAGCAGGACTGGGTGTTGCTCTAACCAGGCAGGGAAGGCCTCTCCGAGGAGTTAACATGTAGCAGGGCCTGTGGAGAGGGAAGTGAGAAGGGTGCCATGTGGAAGAGCAAAGGAGGACACAGCAGGTGCAAAGCCCCTGGGGCAGGAGCCCTGGTGGATTCCGTGGCCCCTCTTACATGATAGATGTGGTGGAAAGTCAGTGGCTGGTGGGCCAGGATGGGGCTCTCACGCCAGTGTCAGGAGCTGTGTCATGAAGCAAATCTGCTCTTTCATTTCAGACTGGCCAGCAGTACGGCAAAGCCTCCAATGCCAGCAGCCAGACCTTCCTGTACTGCGCCTTCCTGGACTTCAGGTACCACCTATTCAGGACGCTGCCTGGTGGGGGTGGGGGAGGGAAATGGGGAGGGTGGTGCTAGACAAGTGGGAGGTGTCCAGGCAATGCTCTGTCACATGCCAGCCTGGGTTACACTCCAGGTCACCCATTTCTGGAGGCCTCATGGTTGCCAATACTGGTGACAACTTGGGACATAGGCAGGATCCGGAGCAGGTGCTGGGTGAGGTCCCCTCCAGGCCGCATTAGGGTTGTAGCACAGGGTCTCCAAAGCCCTGGGTGATCTCCAGCTCCCTCAACAGCTCAGCACAGGCACCGTGGCTATGCGGGAAGTTAGCCACTGTCCTGGGGGTCCTGGGGCAGGGCTGGCAAGCAGCCATCCTGGGGTGGCCATGTCAGTGTTTTAGCATTTTAAATCCATGATGGCCACACTGGAGCATGCTGACTATCAGCCCTGTGGAAACAGGCCTCTGCCACCCCATCCAGACCCAGGGCCTCTTGCCTGCACCCCTGCACCTCCCATGGGCACCTCAGGAAGAAAGGCATTATATGAAGCAAACGTCCCCTCAGACTTTGACCTCTTATCCTGACCTCCCATGCTACCAGTAGCCACAGTGGACATGTGTGTGTTTTCTCAATAATTTATGTAAGATTTATATTTATGTTCAAAGAGAATATGTGGCATTGTTAGTTCCATGTTTCTTGCATCATTCCACCACCCTCTGTCTTTGTGTCCCGCCCGCGTTTCTCTTAATGGTGGTATGACATTTTATCATATTATACATTCATTTATGCAGGTGAGCAAACAGTTTTCTGCTTGGTTGCACACTCCCTGGGTCACAGGGTTATGCACGTTCGTACCATTATTAGACATTAGTGGGCCCGGCTTCCGTGGCAGGCTTCCTTGTGCACAGGCCAGAAGTGGGTCTCCACACCCCCTCAGAGGTGTGGCCATTTCGGACTCAGCCCCCTGGCAGACGGAGGCATCAGCACACCTTCTTGGCTCCGTTTGGCGAAACGTGACACTCATGGGTTTTAAATCGCTGTCACTCTGAGTAAGAGGGGTCATCCCCGTGACTGTGTTCACCTGCTCCAATGCCTGCTTGCTGTCGGGTCACCCTCTAATAGTATGGCATTCATGCATTCAAGAAAGGTCAGTGGTGCTGTATAAGCACAAGAGCCCATGTTGCTGGCTCTCCTTGAGGTCCTGGGAAAATTAGACAGAAACAGGCAGTGCGGTGGGGGACAGGGGTGTGACCCATATTAGTGTGGCCCCCCTCCCCGGAATGGACGGGTTCAGGCCGCCCTGGCTGTGCTCTCTGGTCTCTGCTAAGCCCCCCACTCCCTGAGGAGAGCAGCCCACTCATCATGAAACCCCCTCTGCAGCCGCTGAACCCAGGCTCAATGCCCACCCTGAGTCACCTCCAAACGACCCTTCCCTTGCCCACCCGCGGGCCCCTGTCCTTACAGGGCACTCCCTGCCTCGGGGATGCAAATAGCCAGGTGGCCTGTGATGCTTCATCCACAGAGCAGCGCGTACAGTGCAGCCCAGGTCTTCATCATCACCCTGTCATTGGCCACATTTCTCATCTACATTCACCGCTGACATTACAGTTCAAAGTGAACAGAAGGCAAAGAGAAACCTTTTAATTTCTTCAACTTTATAAGAGCCTCCCCAAGGGCCCTTGCCTTTGGCTGAAGCAAAGATATATCTTTGCTGATAACTCAAAGTTGCAGCTTCTGGGAACTTTAAATGAAAAGCCATTTAAACATCATTTCTGGAATTTGAAAATATGCAGAGACACACGGAAGACACGGATATTCTCACTGTGAAATTTAGCCACAGTTCGCTTCTCAGCGTAATGGCTTCATGTCATTTTTGTTCAGGTTTATACTTTATGAAATGATACAAGTAATACATCAGCCACCCTGGGGAGTTGTCTCGGTGACTTACAGGCCTAGATCTGCTTGTCTGGTTCCATGCTGCATCACTGTCTCATCGCACCTGGTACACGGCACATGAGTCTTTGTGTTCTGCCCAGCTGCCTGCCCCTTCCCTGACTGATGGGTGGTCTTGTATCACACGGTGTCATACTTGCACCAGAGTATATTCATCCACTTCCCCGCAGTGGACACTGGATCACTCATGTTCTCTAGCGTCACCATCACTCAGGGAACGCCCCTGGATGCATCCCTGTGCATCCAGCTTAAAATGCTCTGGAAGCAGGATTGCCGTGTCACAGGATTTGCACATGTGCCCAAGAGGAGACATGGCCTCCCTCTTCCTCTCCTGTAGCCTGAATCATCCCCTCTTGTCAGCCTGGTGGGTGTGAACACTCCCCGTGCCCCGGCCCTGGTGGGCTGTGGCTTCCACTGAATGTTCCTCCTGTGTCCTCAGCTCCGGAGAAGGGGTCTGGTCGGACCAGGGCTGTGCGCTCATAGCAGGGAACCTCAGCTACTCCATCTGCCGCTGCACTCACCTCACCAACTTCGCCATCCTGATGCAGGTGGTCCCATTGGAGGTAAGAGCCAGGCCCAAGGGCCCCGGATTGCAGGTGGAACAGACCGAGGCCTCCGTACTCAGGAAGGCCTTGGAATGCGGGCTGTTCATGGGGTTCTACTTCTTTGGCAAAAAATATTTCTCAGCATACTTTGGCAAAAAGTACTTTTTTTTCAGGTTATGTCAGGCAGCACCTTTGCAGACCCTGAGTCCTTCCTTGAGGACCTGGTGCAGACAAGAAGGCAGCCTGTTGGGACTTTCTGCCTTGGTCACTGCACTGTAAAACCCTTGCATGGTGGGGGCGTGGGTACCCAGTCCAGCCTGTAACCCATCTTTGCCATAACCAGTGGGTAGGAATGTCCAGAGAGGTGTCACTCAGTGACATATGGTGGCTGCACCATGTCCTCTGAGCATTTCTGCCAATGAGACAGGAGATTCTGGGCTCTGCAGGCGGATGCTGGAGCTGTTTCTGAGGGACCTGGATTCTAGCTCCAGAGTTAGCAAGTCCTAGAGAAGGGGTTTTCACCTGTCCTCCAAATGGGGCCATGGCATCTTCCCTGGAGCCTCAGGTTAAGGATGGGGAGGCACCCCCTGGTTGGGTTTCTCTGCTTCAAAATGTTTCATCGTTGTCTCCTGCTGGGCTCCCTGGTCGGCCCTAAGTGCTAGGGATTCATTTCTTTGATTTAAGGTGACTATAGCTTGGAAGAGAAAAAAAAGGGGTCTTCCTAAGTGCAGCTGCCCCTGGGTAGGCTCCCTGAACTATTATCAGTCCCTGACACCTGTGTGTGAATGTCTTCATTGGCTTTTAGGTCCCCAGGGGAAATTAAACACCTGTGGTGGCAGCAGAGAAACAGTGGGTCCTAGGGGTCTCCTGGGGAACTCCATGCTGGAGGGAAGTTCTTCCTCAGGACGGAGAGGCGCAGCTAAGCAGAGGCCCCTACTTCTGCAGAGCTGTGCACTCCACCTGCTCAGCATACCAGCCCCAGCTTGTTGAGGCCCCCAAATGCCTGACCGCCGAGAGGAGGCTGCACGGGAAACGCGTGGGGCTGGGGATGCCACTCCCTGTCATGGGCTGCTCTCCAGTGGCAAACCCACCTCCTGTTATGGGGCCTGCCTTCCCTCGGCACGTCCACTACACGGGCCTGCCTGTGTGTTAGCAGACTCCACTCTGTTGGGTCCTGTAATCCAGGGACTACATACTTCGGGAATCAGCAATTCTTTGATGAGGGTGCAGTTGTCTACATTTTGTTTGGTGGGGTGTGATTTCCATGGGCTGGGGACGCCCAAGCCTCCATCTTTTCTCCACAGCACCCGCTCTTCCCCCCCTTGCCAGGGCTTCGGCCCACGTGGCTCATTCAGATCTCATCTGGGTCTCCTGTGGGAGTCAGCCCCTCACCTGAGCTGCGGCAGGGGAAGTGCCCCAAGCTGCCACCACACAAAACATACATGTCTGAGTGGCCAAGTCCCATCCTTTGCAAGTGGAGAAAATGAGGCCCAGGGTTGGGGGGCGGTCCAGTGCTCACTCACTCACTCAACAGTGAATTACTGCATTCTGGGGAAGACCCTTGGCTTTCTGGGCATTCCTCTGGGCCCTGGGAACACAGCAGGGGGAAACTCCGAGCACATGTGTCTGAGTCTGTCCCTGGACACAGACACGCAGTCTAGGCAATCATGCTCTGCCTGTGGCCAGAGGGTGATGGGGAAAATAATGTGGGGGTGGCAGGGAGACGTGGCGCTGGCGACAGTGCTGCACCCAAGGGAAGGGAAGGTGCTCATGCTGGAGCCTGTTCTCTCCTTGGGTCCTTGCTGTGTGAGTGGGCACTGCGGTCAGCACCGTTACAGAGGAGGGCGGTGGGTGGGGACTTCCCTAAGGTCACTTGAGGGGGCACAGCCTGGACTGGAACTCTGCCCTCAAATCCCCAACTCGGGCTGCCATCCTGGGTGGCTGCAGGCAGGGCATCCTTTACACGCGGAGAACGAGATACCATCTGTCCTCTCCCACCTGGGAAGGTCTGCAGGGCAGCAGGCGGGGGCGGCAGGTGTGGACATTCCGCAGGAAGTCGGGTTGTGAGTGCTGGTAGGGCAAGGAGGCAGCTCAGTCCAGGAAGCTAAAAAACCGAGTCACAGCATTTATGATGACAAACCTGTCACTGCTCCATGTAGGTGACACCATATTTAGACCGTCTGTGGGTGTCTTTGTGGAAGCAAATCACTTTCACTCATTGCCAAGAAAGGTTGATTTGAAATGGTTTAAAATTATCCATGCTAAAAATGTGCATTTTCAGGAACATTTAAAAAATTAAGGCAGTTAGCACAGTGGATACCAGATCTGTAGCCCATTCAGAATGGAAACAGCATGAACGGCCTTTAGTCCTGGACACTGAGCCATGTCCTGAGCTCTGCCCCCAGGCCGTGGGCTCCCAGCCCAGGTGTCCTCCTGGGAACCCATGCCTGCCTGTGCCCCTCCTCTGCCCCTCTCCTCCCTGCCCCGCTGCCTCCTCAGGCCCTTCTCCCTGCGTGTGTGGCTCTGCTGTGGACGTCCTAATCAAACAGGGATCCCTGAGTGGTGCCCAGGACAGAGGGGGTACAGCTGGGAAGGATCCTCAGGCTCAGGGACCGAGCTCACCTGCGCTGCTTCTGGCCTGGCTCTTCTCCATGGGGAGTGCCTTGGGTACCGGCCTGCTCATGAGCAGTCGGGGCTCTGCCAACCCAAAGACTCCAGGGGCCAGTGGGGACAAGGGATGGGCTGTGCCAGCCTCTGCTCCTGCCAAGGTGAGAGGGAAGCAGTCCTTCCCCCCTCAGCACGCTCTGACCCTAGAGTCAATATCCAGGGGATCCAGTGCAGCCCCCAATGGCTGCTTCCCCAAAACCCCCTGATCTGGAGTACCTGTCACCCCACTGGCTGGCTAGCTTAATCTGTCCTTACGTTCTTGTTATAGAAACATTTGTAGTTAATATAATATCTCATAGATGCATATGTTTTGTAAAATCCAGGAGTGAAAAGTCAGTCTCTCACCATCTCCTGGTCTCCTAACTCCACTCCCGTTGCTGAGGTCTTAGGTCTCCTGAAATGTTCTCATTTCCAAACATGGGTCTGTGCCCCTCACTCAGGGCAGCCCTGTGAACCTGCCTCGTGCCGCCTCCCGCACCCACACCCTGGCTTGTGGTATGTCCCCACGCGTACCCACACCTCTGCCTCACTCTTGTCCCACCTGCAGCTCACCAGCCATTAGGAGCCCGGCTCTGGGATGTTGTCCAGTCACCTGCCGACTGGCCCAGAGCCGGCTGTGGGTCTCCAGCTGATCCCACAGAGCACTAACTGTATGTGCTTCTCTGGGATGAGCCCCTGGCAGGTGACTCTGTGGGCAGAGGGCATGGGGCACAGGCACTTAAATTCTGAAAGGTGCTACCTCCTTGCTGCCTGGGGGTCCTGCACCAGCTTATACCTCCTCCATGCATGGTAACTGTCTTAAATGTGAATCACAAACACGTCTGGGGCTTCTGATTTTCCTGCATAAATGTGTTTCAAGCCAGGGGAAGGAGCCCTTGCCCTGGTGCCTGTAGATCTAGGTCCACATCCCTTGCTAGCCGGGCCAGCCAGGAAGCTCCCTTAAATTCTTTTTCTGTTACTTTACAGTTAGTGAGTGAGGATCCCAAGAAATTAATTTTTTTGTGTGTTGGATCAAATTATTTTAAAATTAATTTGGAAAAATAAGTTCTAAGAGTAGCTAAGAAAATTAAGGAAAAGGATAGATGCAGAGGCTTGCCCAGATACAGGTCAGAGCACACTGGGAAGCTGCTGCGACCCAAACAAGGAGGTCAGCCTGAGCACAGGAGGGTGGGTCACTGGGACAGACAGATCCCAGACCCTGTGACTTACCGGGAAGCCCCTCAGAACATCAGAAAGCAAGATAATGTGTCAGAATAAGGTAAAATAAGAGTTACAACCTTATTTGTAGTGGAAATAAATACAGAATAATGGAAACATCAGTGAACATGACACTAATGGTTATGTAAATTCTGATACATCATTGCCAAGGAAGATCATGCACCTCCATGTTAGTATTTCTTGATCAGATCAAGAAACGATATGCCATTATTAAAGAATGAATTACAATTATGCCACCTGATTTGGAGGAATCTCCAAGGTATCATTATGTGAAAAGGTCAGGATGCAGAATAGACTATAAATAGCTCATTTTTATAAGGCAATTTCAGATCCCCTGTGCATGCATGTGTTCACGTACGTGAATTAGGTCTAGTGATGTTATTAGAAGAAAGGGTAGAAGGTGCATTCTGGGTTGTTAGCAGGGTCAGAGGGCAATGTGGGTCCAGTAGGGGCCGGAGGTAGGAGGAGAGCCAAATGAGAGTTAGAGTTACAAGAGTCTGGACTGAGACCCCAGCTGCTATGATGTGCATTTGTGCAAAATTATATAAAATAATTGAATAATAAAATTAACAACTTTAAGAGGCAGTTTCTAAGATCTTCTCCTGGGGGGGTTTTGAGAGCACATCTCACTCTTGGCTCTTCCTGACACTCAGTGGCTTAATGTGGCTGACAGTCAGCACAACTGAGGCCACGTGAGTATGTGTGGTATGATCAAGTGCATGCACGATAAGCCAGTTCCCCAGGGAGAGGAGCTCAGGGAAGTAAGCAAGCATCTGCCCTGGACACCAGACGCCAAGTGCATGCTGGCTTAACCAGTGACCCTGACCCCTGCTGGCACAACTGACTGAGCACTGGACCTGTTCGCCAGGTGTGCAAGTGCAGGTAGATGGGAGTCTCTAAGGACTGGCCCACAGGGGGCGCCAGGGAGGGAGAAAGAGAGATCCTGGTGGGATACATCCATGGGCGGGCTGGCAGGATCCCTGGAAGGGGTCAGGTGTGTAACACTGGATTTCCTGTTGAAGCAATAGTAACCCCAGTGGTGGACTTATAACCAGAATTTAAAGAGGGGATGGGTACAGTCAGTATGTGAAAAGGTGAGAGGACAAGAGGCTCTGGGTGCTGACACTTCAGAAGCCTTAGAGATAGATCAGCTCCACCTGTTCCTGGGACCCCCACCCAAGGTTCCAGGGGGACCCTCTGGTTGTCTAATGAAAGCTCTGCCAAAGCATGGTCCCACCAAGGCTGCACCCGGTGGGGTGGGCGATGCCCCAGAATAGTGATGGTAAGCGTGGCCCCTGAGCCAGCAGGAGCACCAGAGGCCCACACCGCGTGGCTCCTACTTCCTGTGGGTGGCCGGCCTCCACACTGGTCACTCCCCCGCACCACCCCTCAAAGCCCCTTGCCTGCCCCTCGGCTCCTCCAGTGGGTCCCCTGGGAGCAGCCTGGGCATGGGCCTCTGCCCTCCGAGGGGCAGGACACTGTGCCAGGACAGGAACACCCTGGGTTTCCCATCGGGCACAGACCACGCAGGGAGCCTGGGGGCAAAGTGGCCTGGCATTCAGGGAAGGAGCCGTTTAATTAGAGTCACAAACTGTGTTCTGACTTTGGCCAGTGGACATGTTTTCATTTAGTTCGTTTGTCAGTATTTCAGAACTCAGATACATTACTTGAGATTTTGGATTTGTGGCTTTCTTAAAAAAAAAAAAAGGGTCTGGCCACGTGCAGTGTCCATTCCTGGACCCAGCAGCCACTGCCCCCAAAGGCTGGGGGGGCTCTGGCTCAGCACAGTCCCCGCTACTCCCTACTGCCTTCCTCCAGCAGGCCCAGCTGCCACCGTCAGGTCTCTGCGCTGCTATTCTGCTCTCAGGGAGACAGTAGCATGTTGCCGCTTCTTTTCTAGGGCAGGAAAATGACATACTTCATAAGACAAACTTGGAAAACAGGGAAGATAAGGATATTTCTTTCTGGGAGACTAGTCCCACTTGATTATGTGTGCAGGCTCCTGGCTGGCCTCATGGATGTGCCTAAGTGCCTCTCGAGAGGCTTTGAGTTTGTGGTCTCTGACCCAGAGGCACCCATGTCCTGAAGGAAACTAGGCTTTTCTGAGCATTTCTAAATCTGGTCACAGGGAGGGAAGGAAGGGCAGTGCTGGGGCAGAGCATGCCCTCCTGAGGCTGGAGCTGCTGGTAGGGGCCCGTGTCCACTCTGGGCCGGTGGCCGCAAAGCCTGCCCAGCCATTACCTGGCCTGGGGCAGCTGCCTGCAGCAATCAGCCACTGTGACTTCAGGGTGGGAGCCTGGCCACAGGTAGCACAGGGGCTGCTGACATGCCTGCCCTCCAGCTGTATGTGTGGTCTCAGTGGGCATATCGTGAACAGACCTTTGGATCGAGCTGGCAGAGGGTATGACTCACCATGGAGAGACAGGTTCCTGCCTCAGGGGTCTCCTTACTCAAGCATCTCCTGATGAGTACCTTCCGTGTGCAGCTCTGTCCTCTTCAGCCACAGCCCCACTCTGCCTCCTGGTCAGTCAGACGCTGGGAATCCCTCCCTGACACCCGGCATGGCCTTGATCTCAGCTTCCCCATCCGTGACATGAGTGAGGACCCTCTCCTCATGTAGCTGTGGTGGGGGTCAGATGCCTCCCAGCCCTGAGAACTGAGCTCTGAGCACCCAGCCCTGAGTACTGAGCTCCAAGCATCCAGGCCAGAGTACTAACCCCTCCCTCTCTCTCCCCCTCCCATCTCACTTGTACCCCTCCCTCTCTTCTCTCCTCTCTCTCCCACCGTCCCTCATCCCTGGTTCCCAAGGCCCTTCCCTGTACCATGGCCTTGCTGCCTCTCTGGGATGGGTATGCTGGCTGAGCTCTGATGCAGGGCAGCTGCCTGCCACCGCATCTGCCCCTCAGAGCCCCATGCATGCAGGCGGGGCCCAGCTCACCCAGGGCCTGTGGAAGCAGGCCTGGGAGATGGGTCAGATCATCAGGGGCACACAGCGCTCCGGGTGCTGTTGGGAGCTGGCTTTTCCACCAGCCTTCCCCTGGGTCCTGGAGACAGTGACTCACCATGGGGGTCAGGATCCCCTCCGCCAGCCAGACCCAGTCTGCTACTTTAGAGGAAAAGCAGCCATTGCTTCATTTATTCTGGAATCTTCCAGAAGAAATGCCACCCAGAGCTGGGGTGGGAGGCGGGCTTCAGCTGCTCTGCAGAGGAAGCTGAGAGCAGGGTCCCATCTCTGGGCTCAGAACAGAGATCTCGCTCCTTGGGCTTGGGTGAGGGTGGCGCCCAGGAATGGGGTCACAGGGTGATGAGCTGGGGTGGGGCAGGGTTGTCTCCCCACCGAGAGGGTCCAAGGACAGCACTGGGTGCAGGCCCAGCCTCTGCAGGACACAGAGGCCAGGGTCTGGCATGGGGTCAGGGTGCTCAGTTCTGGGCTAGACGCCAAGCCTAGGGATGGAGGCGTGCTAAGATCCAGCTACGTTGCAAGTTCCACATTTTTGTCAGAGGCATATGAATCTGCACTGTGGTGGGAGCCGGAGTGGAAAGGTCAGGCCATCTCTGAAAAGCTGCCCCTGCCTCAATCCATGTAAGGAGCAAAGGGTTGTCCAGCGTGACAGGACACCCATGGATTCTGTTTGTGAAGGAGGTACGGCGTGTGGGAGCATGCACAGCACAGAGGGCAGAGGGCGCTGCAGGCACGCATCCTAGGCCCTGGTCAGCTGCGGCTCTGGCAGGAGATGAGACAGAAGGGGATGGGGCTGGGCCCTCCCTGCCCACCTCGCCACAGGGGCTTCCCAGCAGGGGCCATGCTGTGCAGCTCCAGCTCCCGCTGGGGACCCTGGGCCCTGGCCCTCCACAGGGGAGGGGGCTTTCTGTAACAAAAAAAGGCTCAGGTGTCCTCCTCCTCCCTGAACATCTCAGGACCACCCCCCTCCCTTTGTGAATACTTCCCTGATTCAGTTTCCACTCTTGGAAAGGCTGATGTGATTTCCGTTTTACCAGAGGGCCCCAGGCTGATGCACAGCCATGTGCGGAGGGGCGGTGGTCTGGGGGCCAGGGGATGAATGTGCCCCAGCTGGGTCCTTTAACAGGTAAGTGGCTGAGGAAGGCAAGTCACTGACACGTTTTTAAGACCCTGGAGCTAAGTGTTTGTGCATCCCAGGGAGGTGCGACATGGCGCAGCAGTCCTGGCCCCAACAGAAGCTCAATCTGCCTGTTGCTAAGGCTGCAGGCTCGTTTCCACTATTGGGATGTGAGTGCATCTGCCGCCTGGACTCGGGGCTGGTGGTGGGTTGCTGGCAAAAGCCACAGCTGGTTAAGCCCAGGCGGCTGCCGAGCCCGGGCTGCCCACAGGTGAAGGAAGGTGTGAGCTCAGCCGCAGGAAGAGCTGCCTTGAATGGGAGGCAGACCCACCAGAACTTGGACGCCAGCGGCTGGGAGGCCAGAATCAGGAAGGAGCCGGCCTTGCAAAGAACAGGGCCGGCAGTGGAGGCAGAGAAGACCACGCAGGGTCCAGGAGCACCGCCAGGCGGGCTCACAGCAGCCACCCAGTGAGTGGGCCACTCGGCTCCTCTGCTCTGCCTGTGTTCCCTTGACACCTGGCTCCTGCCGGGTCCAGCCAATGTGAGGCGGCACCGAGGTGCGGCCCTCTGCACTCTGCCCCGTGGCCCCTGCGCCCTTCCTGACCCCGCTGCCGCAGGCCTGCTGTGTTTCCAGCTGGGCCAGGTAGCGGCTCTGCACATCATCCCTTATGTCCTCCGAGAGTGGAGCCTCTTGTTGGAGCTGTTACCTGGGCGCCTCACCATCACCACTTTGCCTTTCCTGGGCTCCTACACCTGGGTGACCAGCTTCCTCGATTAAACCCCCTCCACTGCATTCCTGGGGAGATTTTCTGTCCGTCTGGGCTCCCAACACAGTGACAAGGTGGTGAGGCAGAGACATAAGCAAGGTGGATCCTAAGGGACCTTGGGGGCCAGGGGAGGGATGTGGACTTCATGACCCGAGGTGTCGGGTGATATCCCCACTGAGTGGAGACTGGAGTGGGGGTGGCCAGAATGATACATATCCGCAGATGAACCAGCAGGCCTGGGTGGTGGGTGGGCTCTGAGGGGAGAGGACACCCTTGCCATCCTCTGCAGGTCACTCCCACTATGGCGCCTGTCTTCTTCCGTCTGGCCTCTTTCAAAACCAGGATGATGGCCTGACTGACCCACTGTGTCTGCGCCCAGGCTGCCTTCCCCTCTGCAGTGTAAGCTCCGTGCTGGGCACGCAGTGGGTGCCTAACCGCTTGCTGCCGATGGACGTGCGGACCATGGGGTCAGCCCCATGGTGCCTCCCTCCAGCTGTGGGTGCAGGCCATCACTTGCTGATGCTATTCCCATCTGTGAAGGACATGATGCCTGCTCGCAGGGTGCCTGAGAACTCAATGCCTGCAGGCAGCAGGGGCCCAGTAAAGGCAGCCACGTTCTTCCTGTCCTACCGTCCACTCTGCTGTGACTGCTCCACTACCCCAGCCTGGCATTCTGATCTGTGGTTCAGCTACTGAGAGTCTGCCGGAGGCTCTGTCGATGCTGGGAACGCAGACTCAAGCAAGGCAGATGCCTCAGCCTCCTGGAACCCATCCCAGTGCACACTGCTTCCCATCTCAGAGGCCCTCTCCTGTCCCCTCTGTCAGCTTCTTACCGCAGGTTGAGAGGCCCATGTGAAGCCGCTCCCTCCCCACCACACTCATCTCCCCTGATTTCATAGAGTGTGCACAGGCTGTGTGCAGGTCACAGTGAGGCTGCTGTTAACACAGGATGAAATCACTTAATTGTCACACTGGCGAACCTGTGGGCTGAGCACATTACAGCAGTGGAGCCCCTACATGGAGCAGGGAGCAAACCCTCTGTGCAGACAGGGCCTCTCCAACTGCACCCCTGCACCAGTCTTCTCTGTGGGCTGATGGCTGCATGAAACCAGAAGGTCTCCTGCAGGCTCCTCCTGGTTCCTCAGTGTTGTTGACTTGTGTGCAGAAGAAGAATGTACGAGGCGACACACATAAACCATGGACACCCCGGTTATGGGGGACCTTTGGGATTTTCAAAGTTCCTTTCATCACCTATGACTTCCACCTATGGGCTCCCTTCCAGTTTGGCTTGCTCATGCTCTGTGGAAGCATTTCCGGGCTCCCTGTCCAGGCTGTTAGCTCTGTTCAGGGGTCATATCTCATTTTTTTTGGTGCTCCCTATTGTGCCTGGCATGAGGTTGACTTTATCTGGTTTGATAAAAGTTGTAATGAGGACTTGATTGATGGTGGGTTCCATTAATAGTAGGGTTGGTTAATGGTAAGGTTAGTTGATGGTAAGGTTGGTTGATGGTAAGGTTGGTTGACAGTAAGTTTGGTTGATGGGGTTGGTTGATGGTAAGGTTGGCTGGTGATTGGTTCATGGGGCATGTGGTACAGGGTTGGGTAGGTGTGGGTCAGAGGCTAGGGCTGCACTCACCTTTATCCGGAGCTCCAGGCAAGCGGGTGATCAGAAAACAGAGGTAAGATTTCAGTGTGTGGCTGACAGGCTACAGCCCTCACACCTGGGAAGCTTCTACATTTTGCAGTGAACTCTCTCCCATGGGCCCATTGGAACCTCTCTAAAGTCTGTGAACGGAGGAGCAAAGTTTCATTATCTCTATAAGAGCCATGTGACAGTGATTCGATTAGGTACATCTTTTATGGTGCGTCAGTGATGGAGTCAGGGAGCAGACTGAGGGATTTTTTACTCTGAAGCCTTCAGCCCACAGCCCTGGACACCACCATTATCAGAGCCCCATTAACATGGTCTCTGTCCTCAAAGGGCTTACCCTCTCCCTGGGAGAAAGACCCCCACAAAGTGTGTCAGTGCTATCAAAGAGTAGGACACATTCCACTGGGGGGCATGTAGGTGGTCGAGGCAAACAGACAAGGGCAGGCTGAGGCCTTGTGGTGCGGAGGACTCTGTGGAACTCGTAGGCTCAGAGCCAGGTTAGGGAGAGGACTTCCCAGTGGCAAAGGGAGAGGATGTCCGTGGAGTCAGGCTGCTCTTGGACATAGGCCCTGCTGTGGCCCTTCCTACACTGACATCTCTTTTGGTTATTTAAATTAACTGCAATGTAGTGGGTCTGCAAGGCAGACCTCAGTTTCCAAGGGCAGCTGATAGTCTGCTGATGTCCATAAACTTCATGACTGACACTTCCCTACATCTGGAGCAGAGACCACTGTAATGCCAACAAGACATCTCAATTCTCTTATGAGACAGCAAAGAAAGATGACATCTTCGGTATATTAGTGTTCCTGGTATTTGGTTTTATCCTCAGTTTCTGAAAACTATCACTT